>CAJDYZ010000160.1:24591-64422 GCA_903986555.1 Heterotrigona itama
TTCTTACATAATAAGAAATATATAAAAACATATAAATATAATATAATATACATATATGAATCATTATTCTAATTGTAAATTTAAAAAAAACAGAAAATTAAAAAATTGATTTTTTAAAATACCTTTAAACTACAAATTGGTATAATTGCAAATTAAGAAGATCAATCTCTATGTTTCACAGTCCTCGTTCTTTATATATATGCAAAAATTAAATGGTTGCAAGCTGGACTAGATACTTCCTGAGAATACAAACTGAAAGAGCACATGTACGATCAGAAATTTGTCTGAAATTTCATTTGTCCGCATTGTTGACTGTTTCTAAGGAAACAAGGTATCTGACTAAGGTGTCGATAACCACACGTCTATTCTACACGCAATCACACGAAAGTAGCAGTAGTACATACTTACCTTACACTTTAAACTATTCTCGTTAATGAAATGTGCCGAGTGTATTCGTTATACTGATTTCTATTTACAAAATGCAAACAAAAAACAATCAGTGTTTCTCTTACAATTAGTTCTTAATATAAAATAATTAAAAAAAAAAACACTTCATATAAAATAATATATTTAAAATAAAATAAATTATATTTGTAATAAAATAAAAATTTAATATACTTAAAATGAAATATAAAATAAATACTTAATCTAAAATAATTTTTAAAATATAAACGATTCTTTTCTCCTATTTATTATTATTATTTTTTTTTCACTTTCAACATTATTTTATTTTTAAATAAAAAAGAAGGAGAAATCGATTCAAGATCAAATGTAAAAAAATAACGAACGATGAGTGAAATAACTGTGTCAGAATCTGCGAACACTCAAAACGCTATTGATTCGAAAATAATGGGTATTCTAAATTCAACAATACATCATCATGATCTATTACAAAGTTACGTACGAGCGCCAGTAGAAAGCGCTTCAGGTTCAAAGCAATTGGAAGAATCGGAAAATTTCGATAAGATTCCATCTTCTTTGGGAACCTATTTTGACAAAGAGCTAAACGATGACGATGATAAAGAAAGTCACATTGGCGGTGACAAAAAAGATAGGAAAAATAAGCAACGAGAGAGTAAATCCAATAAATTATCGGTCGAATCAGAAATGAACATTCAAAAGAGAAAGAAATGACGCCGACAAAATAATGGTATCCACTGCCAGGAAGAAGTATATACTGATAAGGATCGCGCTGCCGCGGTAAATATGGGTACCAAAGATATTAAACAGTCATTAAAAATGAAGCAAAAACAGGACCGTAATTTACAATTACCCGAAGACACTGAACCAACAGCTATGTTGGCTTTAGGATTGCGCGAAATGCGAATTGGTGATGTTAAAGTCGCAATGAATTGTATTAATAAGGTTCTTGTTTATCCTTTTTGAATCTTTGATGTTTTGCTATTTTATTTCCATTCATATTAGTTGTATAACACTTATTATTTTAAACTGTTTAATATTTGTTATAAATATAACTTTTTTGTAATATTTATATTCTATAAAAATGGAAGAAAATAATTAAATTACATCGATTCGTAATGTCTGTTTGAAATTTAAGTTTAACTAATCTTCAATAAATAAGAAGGTATCTTATTTTAATCTTTTTATCTTATAATATTACATTATTAGTTTAATTAATCTTTGAAGAAGTAAATGAAAATTTTTTTTATACTAAAACTAAAAAAGAGATTCAGTAAAATATTATTTATTATAATTATTTTATATGTTTCTTTTTCCCAGTTTCTTCTCAGAAATCTTAGGATAAATATTATATTTGAAAATAATACAATGAATATGAACTAGAAATTATATACATATAGATTAAATTATATACAATAAATGCATATAGATTACAATATACATTTATATACATTTATAAAAGTTATATACACAATATGCAATATAAATTGTTATATTTACAATAAATACAATACATATAATATAATTAAGCATAATAAATATAAAACACATTTTATACAATAAAGATCCTGTTAATATATTAATATATTGTATTATATTATATTATAAAATGTATATATACGATTATCCACGACAATAAATACTGAATAAAAATGTCCTAAGACTTTTGAGCGAGAATATATATTCATTTCCATATACAGAGTTATTATAAAGACAGCAACTGATATTACCATTTTAGTTCACACTATTATCATTTACAATTTGTTAAAAGTGTTTTAAAATATTACGAAATGCATGATTTCTACGAAGAAATCTTAAAAATTAAATTTATTATACACAAAATATTTTTTATATTTGTGTGTGTGTGTGCATACAAAACCAATTTATATATATATATATATATATATATATATATATATATATATATATAATGTCTTTGACTCTCTATATTTTGATACAATATAATTATATCATATAATTATTATTGTTGTTTTTTGTCAGGCACTGGATCTTGAACCAAATGATAACAACGCATTAATAGCACGAAGTAAATGTCATCTTTTACTAGGAGAGCCTCAAAAAGCATTGCAAGATGCTGAGAATGCATTACAATTTAAAATGAAAAATGTCAGTATGGCTAACGCAATATACTGTAAAGCAGAAGCTCTATACTATCTTAATGATTTCGAGATGAGTCTCGTTTATTATTATCGTGGCATGAAAATACGTCCAGAATATGGACAGTTTCGTCTTGGTGTTCAAAAAGCGAAAAATGCTATACAAAATATACTGCGTAAAAATTAAATGGTTTCATAACAACGTAATTATACAAAACAAAAAACTTAATCATATTGTAAGAATTTTTATTAATTATAAACTATCTTTTAATTATAAACAGTTTTAAAATATTTGTAATGTAAAAAAAATTTAGAAAATTATCTGCGTAGGTATATTTAATTACAGAAGAGACTTTATTCTTTTATTAGTTTCAAATATTTGAAACAGAGAAAAAAAGATTTTTGTAAAAGGGGACATTTTATGGATTTTAATTAATTTATTACTTAAAATTATATTGATTCTGAATTGTTGACAATGATAAAAAAGCATAATAATGTTTAAAAAAACATATAATCAAATCAAAAAACGCAATCTTATAAAAATCTATCTTATATATTATTATTTTGTAATAACAATTATAATAAATATTATAATTGTAATAATAATAAAAATAATAATAATTAAACACATTTTGCACGCTTTAATATATTCATGGCTATTATATAGAAAATTTTTTATTCTGATGTTTTTGTCTTCCAGTAAAATATATAGAAAATATATTTTACTTCGTTATTTTTTAGTCGAAATCTATATAACTTGAATTAATAAATAAATTTAATATACATATAAAACGTTTAAAATCCTTGCTTTCCTTTTAATATTTAAAATTTTACAAATATAGGTACCTTGTATAACTAATTGTAAATATACAATAAATAAATATATTTGTACTGAATATAGTAAGAAATATTGTTCTCTTCATATATAAAAATATATATTCCGTGTGCGTGTGTGTATGTGTGTTTCAGATTTTACCATTAAACTTTGCTAACGAAGATTACGTTGAGCAATATGTTTAGATCATTTTGAGCAAAAAATATTATGGATCGATACATCTTCAATTTTGAGATATGAAAAAAATGTAGTAACCACCATAAGTAGTTAGATACTCTGTAAAACATTTATTTCGATATATAAACGAATTAATTGTAATGATAATTAAACAAACATCGTTAGATATTTTATAGTTTTATTAAATAATATATTTATTATATTATTATAATATTTATTAATATTTCAATTAAAGTAAGAAATCTCTAATTCACTCTTAGGTTACATAACCTCCGTAATATAATAAATAATAATAAAATATAGTATATACAGCAAGAAGATTCTTTGAACATTAATATAAAATTTTAAAACATATTAAAATTTGCTTGTAAAATATATAAAAATAAAATATTTCATAATGGCAGAAACTGTTTTAAGCTCTGGTGAAAAAATTTTCATACTCCATGGAATAGATGTAAGTTAATGTAAAAGAATCTGAAATATATGTATATGTATTTATAAACTAAACTATAAACTAAAGTTATTTTATCATTTTTACAATTTTATAATTATAAGGCAGACTTTAGAAATGATGGTAGACGACGATGTGAATATCGATCAATGGAGATCGAAACTAAATTAATGCCACAAACGCATGGATCAGCAAGATTACACATAGGAAATACAGATATACTTGTTGGCATTAAAGTAGAACTTGATATACCTCATGCTGATAAACCAAATGAAGGAAAATTAGAATTTTTTGTTGATTGGTATGTAATATTCCTTATGATAATTATGGTAGTTATTGAATGTTTGATATTCTTTATTAATTTTCAAATAATTATCTTATAAAATAAAATCTCTCATAATTCTAAATAATATCTAAAAAATATTTGAGATATATGTAAAAATTCTCTTAATTATATTTACTTAATTTTGATAAATGATCTTATAATAATTAAAAAAATAAATATTTATTAGTTGTTTCACATTGTTCATTATATTTTAGTTCTGCTACTGCAACTCCTGCATTTGAAGGAAAAGGTGGTGATGATTTAGCAACTGAAATAAGCAATGTTTTAACAGCTGCTTATCAAACACGTAATGCTTTTGATTTAAAAACACTATGTATTTTACCTCATAAAAAATGCTGGAAAATATATGTTGATGTTTTGGTAAATGTTTACACACTTGAATAATTATTACAAAGATAGTAATTTTAAAGACATAATGCATATACACAGATTCTTCAATATGGTGGCAATCTTTTTGATGCAGTAGGAATTGCAGTTAAAGCTGCATTAAATAGCACAGAAATACCAAAAATTACAGCTGCAACTCTTGATGGTGGAGAACCAGATATTGAGTTATCAGATGATTCTTATGACTGTATACAATTGGATACGAGTAATTATCCGATTGTTATAACACTGTGTAAAGTATGTTTGTGTTAATTTATAATATTTTATAATTTTTATGTTATAGATATATCTAAAGAAAAGAATTTTGTACTATATTTAAAATATGAAATATATGTAATTTATATATACATGGATTAAATTATTATTTACTTTTTTCTACAGATTGGCGATAATTATATTATAGATCCAACCTTGGAAGAAGAAGTATGTAGTACAAGTAGTATTGTTATGTCTGTACTACCAAATGGTAAAATTTCATCAATAGTTAAATTGGGTTATGGAAGCATTCAATTTAATACATTTACCAAAATGTTGCAAGTAATAATATTATTATACATTATACAATGTATCTCACATAATCATCGCCACGGTTTTTCAGGTCGAATTCTGATGAATAAGTGTAATAAATCAAGGTGACTTTAACTTTTTATTGGAAAAGAAGGTTTTTGTAATATTTGTAATATTTATAAACATGTAGCCGACTGAAAGCTGATTAATCTTTGTTCGAAATTTGACATTTTTTTGTTAAAACTGTCTGAAAAATCGTGACAATAATTGCGTGAGACACACTGCATATAAAGTAGTAACCCTGTATATATGCAAGATTGAATAGAATGTATAGTACAACTAGACAGAAAACATGTATTCTACATGTTAAAATAAATAGAAAGTGTAAAAGAAAATTTTTTCATTTAAGGCCTTGCTTTCGAGAAGATCCAGTTTAAAAATTTATTAAGTACATTAGAATTTGACAACAGTTGAAAAATGTGATGTATGAATTTCTACAAACTAGTAACATAAATGTATTCGAATTCGATATTTTTGAAAAATTTTTTGATACACTTTTACATGTTAAATAAATCCACCCAATTGTACTATGCATCATTTTACGCCTTGTGTATGTGTATATTAAAAACAACAGAATTATATTTTCAGATGGGTGAAATTATAGGATTACAATTAAATAAAACTCTCATGAATGTACTGAAAGAAGAAAATCAATTTGGACGGCAAAGACGGATATTTGGATTTCTTAAATAAACATCTATAACAAATATAACTACATTTTTAATTCCAAATATTGTATCAGTTTTATCTTTCATATTTTTTAAATAGCTTTTCTTTTCTTTATATCTATATAATCGACATAACTAAACAATGTGTAAATAAAATAAAATAAGCTACTTGGAAAAAGCAAAATTTGATTTTTAAAGTACAATTTGATTTTTAAAACCATACTTAAATTATACAATTAAAAACATACAATACATTTTGAATTACTATTTTATTATGTTTAAATACTAGATAATAATATAGATACTAGACAATAATTTTTATATGGGAGAATTTTCGAAACCAAATGTACCAAAAGGTGGAGGCTTTTCCAGACCTTTGTAACCTTCAGTTCCTGGAATTTTTGCGGAGCGTGTTGGTATCTTTCTCCAAGCGGATTGTCTCATCCAAGTCTATAAAAACAAACGTGGTAAACTTATTAAAAGATTACTCTATTATGGATTTGAACAGATCTTTTTTTAATTAGAACTTTATTATGATATACAAACAACCAGAAAAATAATAAAAAAAGTTGACTATGATTAAAAAAAAAATCTGATCAAAATTTATAAAGAAATAATCTCGACAAGTTCACAAATATTTTAACACGTTTAAAATATTCTATTTGCCACAAATACTAAAAAAGTTTTCTTACAGCTGTATTATATTTGTAGTAGTACCATCCAGCATAAATTGCACATATTCCCATCAAACATTTTGCTGTACAAATACGTATAACTAATGCACCTTGAACACCCTGTAATTAAATGTAATGTCAGACAAAAATAATAACAGTTATTCGTTCTATATAAAAATTTTGTTCTCTTACCATAACAGGAGTTAATAGTCTTTCAACTGCATTTAGTGGTATTCTATAGAATCTTCGAAATGGATTATAGTACTGTTTATAATACTCCTTTGACATTAATGGCTCATCTGGTGAAAGCTGCTGGCTTTTAAGATACTTAGCTCTCCATGCACGTTCTTCATCTAACATACCAATCAAACGTTCTCTTTCATTCACTACCCGCCAACCAATATTCATTGGTTTTACACCACCACTATGAGAAGATGCCATTATAAATGGATTACTAAAACTAAAAAAGTTATAATGATACAACAGCTAAATAATTACATAACAACATATAAAAATTAGGAGTATTTGTCATTTAAATCAACTATATAAAATAAGTAATAAAGTATGTAAATGAAATTAACATAATTTTAGTCTTTACATACAGAATATGTACATAAAATAAATTTGATTTGTATAAAAAGATATGTATGTAATATATAATAAATTACGTACATTTGTAATAAAGTTTATTATAATACAGAATACACAATAAATAAATAATCGATTGAATTTATGGAAATATTAATACATGATATATTAAAAACAACCTTTATATTGTACACACAAGAATTATGTTGCACAATATAGAATTGAACATAACCTTTAGTTTATGTAATGAACATGCGCATTACGTGTTACAATCACCATAATGTACAATTTACCAGGAAAGATCTCGAAATGTAAATATGACTTTAAACAAGATTTTGCTTTATTTGTATTTAATATGATATATATTACTTATATATTAAATCGATGTACTTATATATTATATCGATATAGTATGTATTACGTATTCGATATAATATGTATTACTTGTATTCGACATAATATTCATATACAGTTCTGCGTATAAATAGTAATATTTTACATTTTTAATATTAAATTCTTTATTTCAAATTTTATTTTCCCTCTTTGAAAACATAAAGAAAAATAAAAAATAGTTATTGTTATATTTTTAATGTTTGATATAGATTTAAATTCTATTAATATATTTTACTTTGACTTATTCTTTTTTTATATTTTATCGTATATAAGTATTGATATATTTTATCAATATATCCTATTGCCTATACGATTGCTTTAAATTTAATTTTGGAAATATATTGTAGTCTAATTACTTTTATGTTTTATTGTAGTCTAATGTTTTATAATAATGTTGTAGTCTAATGTTTTATTTTGATTGAATAATTTAATTTCAAAAAATGGAAAATACTAAATTATTATATAAATAAAAGTAAAATTATTTTTCAATATACTATATTATTATTAAATATAAATAAAATTATTTTTCAAAATTTTTAATTTTTCCTAAATTTCTTATAGCATTTTTTTATAAGAATTATAGATATAAAAACATTATAAATATAAATATAAAAACATTATAAAAACATTATAAATATAAATATAAAAATATTATAAAAACATTATAAATATAAATATAAGAATTTTAAAAAATAAATTATAGAGTAATTGTGAGTAATCTTTATAAATCCTTATAAATTATGAGTGATCTTTATTAATCATCAAGTTTTTATTATTTAGTAAAAATTTAGCAACTAACACGTTTTGAAACTTATGTATGCATCTGTGTATACAGCGTAGGGTCTCAATCGTTAAACTTTGCCAACATTTGAAAAGTACTTAACTTTTAATGATTATCATTTTTTTCAAATTTTTTTTAGTAATCAATTTTGGTTCAGACTAGTTTATACAAATGATAATTTTCTGTTTCTAGTACTGTTTCTACTTATACATGTAAGTAAACATGTTTCTATAGCATCCACTGTACATTAGAAAAGTTGTTATTGATGATACTAACAGCCTCTTTTATATTTTTTATCAACTCATTACAAGTATTTGTACTGGAGTAAATTTTCAATAATCATAAAAGTTAAGTAGCTTCAGTATATCTGATTACTTATGATTTGTACTACATTTTCTTTCACGCGTCAAGAACAAAGACGTATTGATCCATAGTATATAATATTTTTAATTCAAAATAATTTCCCAAATATGTTGGCAAAATTTGACGATTGAGATCTGAAACACTCTGTATATATATTTAAATGAAAATAGTTTGTAATTTTAAAGATAAATTTGGCACCAACATCTTATACAATTCTTATTAAGCTATCAAATGTGCATTTAAATAATTAAATACAAATATTTGGCAGTTAAAATATTTTACATCACAATATTCAATTTTTTATTATGAAAAACATTGAACATTTTTTATAATATAAAGCGAAATTTGTGATCTAATTATTAATACATAAATCAAATATATAATCTTTATAATGTTGTAATTCTTTTATACTTTCTTTTATATCAGGTAATGCTCTATGAACATGTTTTTTTTCTAAGGTAGGTATGTTTATATTCCATCTTCTAAAATTAACAAAATTACATTAACATTCTATTGGATATATAAAATATAATGGATAAAGAAACACTTTTAATACTTACTTAACTAATTCTTTAATAGTAGAAATATCAATAGTTCTGTAATGTAAATAATTATTAATTAATGGCATGTGTTTATATAGAAACATACGATCCATGTAAACTGAATTTCCTGCTAATGGACATGTCGCTTCTTTTATATATGTTTTTAGATATTTTAGTACAATTTGTTCAGCATCTTGTATTGTGGTTTTACTTAAACGTGACTCATCAATTAATCCTGTCTGAAAGTATAATAAAAATATTTTTATAAAAATTTATGATTATTATTAAATTTATTATAAATCTTTACTTTTTGATGGATCTTTAGACACCAGTCATTCATATTGTTTAGTATTTCATCTGGCTGATGTACGACAACATTGAAATCTTTGCTTACAAGTTTTAAATTTTTATCAGTGATTAAGCACGCTATTTCCAGAATCTGGGATGTATTTACATCAAGTCCAGTCATCTAAAATATATTTGATTAGTTATGCTAAAAAATGTATTCTTTTGTGAAAAATTACTTAATAATATTTACTTCCAGATCTAACCAAACAATGTAGTTATTTTTCTTTGTGCTTGTACTTATATAGAATACAGACGACTTAGCTGTTAATGAATTGTAATGAATTGAAATGTAATATTTAAAGAATTTTTTCATTAGTTTTAAAATATACGTAAAAAATTGTGCTTTTGTTTTTAATAATAAGCATAATATTCACTGAATGTTTCGTTATAACATTCCAAATGCTTTTTTTATTATTGAAATATAATTGTAAAACTATTTTAAACTATTTTAAAAGTCGACAAAATTTGTAATTGTTTTTACATGATATGTTTATTTTACATGATATGTTTAAATTACCAATTTGGAAATAATGAGGAACAGTTAACTGAAGACAATTCTTCGACCATTTCATACAGTATGTAAAAATCATTTTTATAATATTTTAATCTGTTTTAATTTTATATAATATATTTACATATTTGGAAAATGAACGGAATGCAATGCGTAACATTCAACTAGATATAAAGTAAAATTTACTATCAAAAAGTAACTAAAAGTGTTTAATGAAGCGAAATACAATTGCTAATTGTACATAATAAAACAATATTATTTGTTACTACAATATTATTTATTACTTATTATAATTATTTATCTTCGATCTCTTTAATTGAAAATATAAGACAAGATATTTATAAATTCATAAAAAAATTTAAATATGAAATATTTGAATATTCTTTTGAAAAATTATAAAAAATATAACTCATTTATTAACAACTATAATTTATATAACTATATATTAAAAAATATAATTTATGTTACAATATTTTTAAAAATAAATATTACTAAATTATTTGTCTTAACCTAACCCATTACTAAATTATTTCAATAATAATATACAAAATTTGTAGTAAAAAGATGCAAATTTTCAAAATTCTACATTACTAAGTACAGATTTTTAGACTGATTTAAATATATTCTCTTATTAAAAAATTTTGCACTAGCGAAGAAGAATTATATTGAACCGTAGAAACTATTCAACAGAAAGGCAGAGAATATACACAGCAGTGGTGGCAGCAATGACGGACTTGTGAAAAAAGTGTCGCTAAGATTGCATATAAAAAAAAAAAATCTGCAGTTATTGGATGATCACAACTTTATTTTATTAAATAGGTTATAATCCTTAAGGAGAGAAATATGGAAGCAGAACCTTTAGAACTCGAAGATGGTGAAGTTATAGATGATGAGGTGAAATATCATATAATTTTACATTTTGTAGAAATCTAACCTATTGTAACCACAAAGACTTCACATTCCAACGTTAAAATTTATAATTGAATTAAAATCATTTCATTCGAGTTTATTCAATTTGAATAAAATAATTTTTCTGTACTTTGCAGTTGTAATGCTGCATTAAAACCATATTTTTAAATGCTAAATGTAAATATTATTTTTACAATAATAAAGTATATTTGTTAATTGTTATAATATATTTTTATTTAGGCAAGCGATATTGAAACGTATAATGTTCTGAAAAGACCTCATGCAATTCCAAATAAAGAAGAGAATATAAAAATGGGCTATAGTGATGAATCTGATGATTCTGCGGATTCTGAAAGCGATTCTGATTCAGATTCTGGACATATCAAAAGCAAAAGACCTAAATTAAAACTGAGAAGATCTCGAAGTATGACAAAAAATTGCTTGGACAAACGTGACAAATATAAAATATGGTGTACACAATTACAAGAGGAATCTTTAACAGAAAATTTAATATTATGCGGTGTAACGAAAAAACAGAATCAAGAACGCAGCGTTGAAAGTTATAACATTCCGCATCGTTATTCTTTCAATGGTACGTGGAATACAGAACATCGCAACAATAATAGTTCAGAAGATGAAAAAGATGGGGACAAAAGGTTAACAAATAAAAGAACAAATTCAGATAGGAGTAATGTTAGGTTGAGATTAGGAAAAAAACGTAATCTAATGGACATAGATAATCAAAAGGGAATTACACGAAAGATAGCAGATTTAACTACAACGGTCGAATCAACTGACGCAGCTGTGGCAATTGATATAACGTCAAAACTTAATGAGAAAAAAGATCTTCTTATAAGTAAGGAATCTAATGTTATCTTGGACTAAATGATACACATGTATAGTTATTTAAACTTGTGTATTTTGTAGGGAGAATTGTAGATATTATTGGTAAGGAGAAAGCCATTGATTTTTTTCAAAAAACCAAAAAGATTGAAGAAGGAGGTGGTATGTTAATAATGAACGGATCTAGAAGAAGAACTGCAGGAGGTGTATATTTGTGGTTAGTGAAAAATGATGAACATATACCACGAGAAAAAATAAGAGAGATTTTTGATTATGATAAAAAAGAACACACCGAACAGAGGAAAGCCAATGCTGCTGCGAAAAGGCAAAAATCACAAGAATTGATAAAGTGTCTCGAAAGTAAGTTATCTGTTACACGATAAAAAGAGTTTTTTCTTAATAAAAATATTTTTAGATGGTTCAGAAAAAGATCTTCCTGCCTTATTAACAAAGGCAGAACTTTCTACAAGAGAAATAGCAGAAGAAGCCAGATTAAGACGTGGAGAGGGAATGGATAGAATGCCAGTCGATTCTGATCGGACAATGACTAATCCGCCTCCTAGTCCTGTAACAGATGATCCAGATCATTCAGAACATCAAAGGCATGTTCAAAATTATGATGACGATTTTCTTGACATTGGAATAGACATAGACAGTATGGAAGTTCTTTAAAATATTAAATTTTTTTTTAATAGATGTATTGCGCAAATAATTTGTACAAAAGTTAAAAAAAAATTTTAATCTTTACAAAATATCTATACACATATATTATGTGAATACAGTTCACGTAATTTGTACGTTTGCCTACAATATACACAAATAAAAATTATAGATCAAATCAATTACAACGACGTTCCACATTGTGATAAAATAATTTATCAAATGTACATATTATGGTAATATTGTAATTTTCTCAGATTTTGGAAAGCAAAAAAATATTTGTATACTCTTTTTATGTTTCATTTACCACATTTATATTTATTATTAAGATAGATGTAAAAAAATGTAAGAGACAAAAATGAAATTTCATAAAAATTAGTAATGTAACATATAAATATTTATGTTACGTCATTTTTATGAAATTTTCATTGTTAAAGATTGTTTCATGTATATAAAAGTCATTATGATAATAAATACTGGACTATTTGTACTTTGTATAATATATTGAACAAGTTGTGTCTCATATATAAAATTTTACTTTTTATATAAAACAATTCAGTTTTTAATTAATAATGTTATATAACATTGTTAAATTTAGAAGATTTAATTAAAATATTTTAATTTTGATTAAATTTTTTAAATGTATTAACATAATTATATACTTAAAATAAATAGTTATTTAATTATTTTACAAAAATAAATAATTCTCATACTCTTATAACTCTTAAAATTGAATAAAATAAGACTGAATTATTTCAAATTTTTACCCAATTGGATTTTTAAAATTTTAATTTGTATTAAATTTGGCATATAATTTTAAATGTGTTAATAATGGTTTTCTTTGTCAATTTTATGGAATTTTATGGATCGGTCTGAAAATTTGATTTTCTTCACATATAAAATCATACAGTATAAGGGAAACAATTTATATAAATTATAAACTTATATTTAACTTTGGGTAGATAAATAAATGAATTGACTTTTCAAATTTTTGTTTTTTGAAACAAATAAAAAATCATAGATAGTGTATATATATATATAATTATACAAAATAGGACATTAATATTATTTAATATATTTATTCTTTTATATATTTTTAAACATATAATAAATGTTATATGTATAAAAAGAAATAGTTCTTTGAACTATTAAAAAGAAATAGTTATTGCTATTATTTAATGAGCATTTCTTTTGTTTTATGTTATTGAAGTAATATTTTATAGATTAACAAATATAATTAATTCAAAAACTTGTAAGGCATATCATTTTGTAAATAAATTTTATATACATATGTATGCTGTGTATGTTATATACATAAATATAAACATATATAATTTGTGAAATAGAATAGATATATAATTTGTTTTATGAAATACACATCTAAATAAATTTTAATAATATTTTAAAAACAGTTCTTTTCATAAACTCATTTTATTTATTTCTATAAGATTTTATAAAATTGAAAAGGAATATAATTTATATTTTTATATTTAATTCATAATTTATGATTATTCTTCTGTAACATGTTCAATCAAATAAATAATGAAATATATTTCCTTTATATTTTTTAATTTTCAATTACTGCTTTTTCGTGCTGCAAAAATTTAAATACATAGTTTTTTATAAAATTGAAAAATTAAAGTTATAAGAATTATAAATAATCTAATTTCATACCCTAATTTCCATACATGCATGTACTGCTATTTAGTTGAATATTGTTCGCACTTGCTTATTTCTATTTACATATTTGGATTTTCTTATTATGAGTTTTGTAACACGAAGTCATTTATATAATTGGCGGAAACAAGTTTATAATTTAAAAGCTGATGATTTTTTAGATCGTAAAATACATATTTTATCATTACATATTTATTTGGCATATATTTACTCAGTGGAATTTTGAACTAAAATTTAATAACATTATATCTTTTTCAAATAAAGATAATTACATCATTTTTTTTAATAAAGAGAGCAGTATTTCGCATCTTTCTTTGACCTATAGAAAGATATTAAATATATAATATAAATATTCAAAATAGAGAATAAAGTGAAATTAATAATATACATATTCAAGAGTATAATATATACAGACTTACTTGATCAATTGTACGATTTCCTAATGTTTTACTAACCAAAACAAGTGAATTTTCAGAATATTCTTTTTTAACAGTTTGCAATAGAATCATATCTTCCTGTCGTGTCCATGACTTAGTGTTTAGATTAGTATTTGAATCAACAATATTGTTAATTTCATGAGATGAATCAATCTTGCTTACATTATCATTCGACATTTTTATTTCCACATCTGACGTATTATTTTCTATTATTTCCTTAGAGTTTTTATAATTGACAAACAAACATTCATCCGATTTCACATCAGGAACGACATTTGAATTTTCCAATTTTATTTCTTGTTTGTCAATTTTTTTCTCATTTTTAGTTTTACATTGAGATATACGCATTTTTTTCGTATTTCTATTTATATGATTCAATTCATTCCTAGATCTTTTTAAGTCTTTTTTCTGATCTGTAGATTTTGATGGAGATTTTATAGTCCTTTTAGCTTTTATAATTAATTTTTCTCCTTCTTCGTTTTCTTTGACAGGTGAATTTTTTACTATGCAAGATTTTTGATATTGTTCATCAGCATGAAATTCATTCTTTGAAGACTTCTTTCGTTGTTTGGATGAAATGGATAAAGCAAATTTATCAGTAGTTTTTAAAGATACACGTGCAATATTTTCCAATTTTTCTTCTTCAGCTCCAGGAAAAATAATTTTTGCAGGTCTTAAACCTTCAGATGTTTGAAGGTAAATTTTCCCGTTGAGGAACTATTTTTTTATGTAAATCATAAATTTTTTTATTAAAAATATGTTAAACAGTTCCATAATGAAACATATGAAACATTAATTTTTATTTTAAAAAGTTATTAATAAACATTTGATGTACATTTATTATAATTAATTATAATTCATTCTTATATTCTGCTTCACTTCATTGCATATTTCAGATTGTTGTAAAAATTATTGTTGTAAAAAAATAAATAACAAAAAATTTTACGTACCCTTGTGCCACAAGACACGCAATGTTCAGAAATATTTTTATAACTGGATTCATCACTACTATGACAGTTGCATTTACAGTTTTCTCCACCATAAGGATCTTCTTGAAATGATAAGACAGGCAGTTCTATATTTTCATATAATTCAGGTGCATCTTCGGAATAAATTTTACTTTTATCATATGGCCCCACTGGACACGTTAAGTTTTCAAACATGTGCGATGCAAACAAACTATAAGATAATAAATATCTACAATTTTCTTTTCATTAATATATATAATAACATTATTATTTGCATTACCTTTCTGGAGGCTTAGCAGTTGGTAATATTTGTAAAAATAAATCCATAATCAAAGGATGTCCTTTGAGTATAGAACTCATAGTTGCATGAATATGCTCTAATGTTGTCTGTGGATTAGATGAAAGTTGTGTAATAGCTTGCATCATTTTTGCTATCCGAGAAGGTTGTTTAGCAAAATATATTTGAGCTACATTAACAAATTCATTCATCTTTTGAAGCATTGTATACTCTACTGATTTATCCAGCATTGCAGCTTGATGTGGTTTCAAAAACAATAAAAAATCTGTACAAAGCTCAGGATATTCCCGTAAATTTTTACATATATCGTGATATAAATTAATAGTTATTGTATCTTTTGCAGCTTTTCTCATAATTCGTTCAGTATGCAAAGATCTTGCTGAGCTCGAAAATGATAATTCGTTTTCCATCTGATTAATGTTATCTAATTTTTCATAATAATCTAAATATAATTTTATTACGGACCGTAATGTTGCTGGATTATTAGATTCTAATGTCAAGTGTAATTTCTGAAAGTATGATGCTGCAAACTCTATATAAAATAATACAAATTAATGTTACATTAAACTAAAATAAATTAAATAAAATGTATTAAAGTTATTGGATAAGCACGTACTTGAACTTCTTTCTTCTTCATTTAATGGATTTTCTGATTCCAAAAGTCTTTTAATGTTTTCTAATTCCCTAGCTTCTTTAGCTTTCTTTCTACTAATATAATCTTTTTTAATAGTCGTGCTAGCTAACATTAGTTCTGCTATTTCATCTTCATTGTCCTATAATGAAATATTAAAAATGTTAATTTTATTATTTTATTCAACATTAATCTTGAAATCAATGATAATTTTACTTACAAGCATAGACGAATCTGATGATTTTTCTATATTTTTATTTACATCATTTTTTTCTCTGGATTTTAAGGCATTGCAATTAGATAAACCTTTTGGTCCTAATACTTGAGCCATTAATTTCATATTTTGAGCACTTTTTGTTTTTGCTAATCTAGGAGTAGTCTTCCGCAATTGAGGTAATTCTTGTACTATTTCAGATTTTTTAGGAAATTTCGAATGTTTTAAGGTAATTGAATTTGTGGATATATCGTTTTGAACTTCTTTTAATTCATTCATATCTTTCTGGTTCCCTTTTTCTTCTTGTGTGGTTATAATTTTTAAATAATTACTATGATGCAATGAACGTTCTTTATTTAATGCATATATATTATGTGATTTAATATTATCTCCATTATTTGATATATTCTTAAAGACTTCAGAATTAGCATTTGCATCTGTGCATAAATTATTTTTTAATGTGTTTCTAGTTGTTTTCTGATTTGCAGGTAATATTTTTGGTAATGTATTATTTGCAGGTAATATATGTGATAATGTATTAACAGGCTGGTTTTGTGCACAAAGAAAGTGAGCTTTAGAAATAGTAATTTGGTTTCTATTTCCATTTCCATTTATAACACAATCTTTATTTATATCATTATACAAATTAAGATTATGTTTTCGCTTTATCATATCAATTCTCTCTTTCGTCTATATGAACAAATATAACATTACAAACATGTAACTATAAGATCAGACACGTAATTCATATCAATATTATTGTAGCAAAAAATATTTTAAGGGAGATACATTCGATGTTTTATAGGATATTTATCTTTGAACATTGAGTTACATTTTTTTATAATAATAATGATGGAAATTAAGATAATTAAGTACCACGTCCTGTATGAAAAATAACTAAAATAATAAAACTATTAAATAAAAAGAAAATGTAATAATATAAAACATCGAATATGTATATAAATATTTATAAATTAATCATTAATTACTTACATTATTAAGGTAAGTTTGCCAAATTAAAGGTAACAGATTTATTGATTGATTTTTAGGTGCTTTCAGATCACATTCCAACGTTATATAATGTATTGTTCTAGGAGCACAATTCTTTTCAAAATAATGCTGTGAAAACATATGTTTAATCAAATCTTATTAAATTGAAAATATCATATTGCTTATAGATATATTATTTACTTTTATTGGATTTGCATCTTTTGCATTTCGACATTTTTTGATGTGATATAATAATCCTTCAGGTTCTCTACATGGTACTAAATATTGAATAATTAATTTTACTGCATCAGCTAACTGAAGATTTTTACCCTTAAATTTTCTTGATTTAGATGCAACAAAAGGAAGAAACTGTTCTAAACCCAATGCAATTAAACTAAAAAAGCAAACCATTATACTATATCCATAATATGTTTTTTTTTACATTATATATTATTCACTTACTTTTCTTCTGATCTTAAATATGGAGACCGCATAAACTTATTTAATTCACTTCTGAACGGCATTTCAGGCAAGAGTTGTGGATACATCAAAGCTTTACTTTCCATAAATAATTTTTGTAATTCTGGATAAAATTTAGGAATATATTTACATTTATTTATTTTTTTTACTGCTTCTTCATCTGTCATAATTTTTTTGAAATCCTCAGAAAATTTATTATCCAAAAATTTATTTTCCCAATCAGATACTAATTTTAAAGCATCTGGTAAATTTGCCACATTGAATGCAGAATTAGGTCCATTAGTCAAGTATCTAATACAAATTCAATACATATTTAATACACATTTATTTACAAACTGATTGTAAACTTACTTTATACTATTTAGATTTTGTTTGCATGTTTTTGATTGCAAATGTAAGTCTGGATGCATATATGTCATAGCAAAATGTTGCACCATTAATTGTACATGTTGTCGAAATTGAACTGCCAACAATTCTTGTTGATTTGAATTCATTGAATTGAGAAGTTCAGGTTCTTTGTAAGTAGGTAATAAATCTGTTACAGAACAATTCTAAATTCCACAATTAAAATTGCAATAAAATTGTATTTTTAATTAACACTCGGACGGAAATCTATCGAGCAACTACGTAAGTGACAGTGTTTAAGTCCGTTTGAACCAACTGTATGCTTTTTTTTTGGCTTAAAATTGAATACATCTTTTGAGAAATAGTGCCTTTGTTATAGTTTTAACATAAATAAACAATGATTCGCACGGATTATTAAATGTTGTATGTCTATAGCAGAGTGCAAATGAACCTGGATACCGTCCGAATGTTAAGTACAGTAATTATGCTACTATCTTACCATAATATTGTTTTCACTTGAAAAATTTGTATTTTCTGGAGACCTTCTTTTTTTTGAAATCTCTTGTTCTTGTTTTGAAAACATGTCTGTAAACTCAAATAATTCTGCAATCAAGTTATTCAATTCTTTGCGAGTAATTTTTACAGCTTTGTCAGCTCTCAATTCTTCTTTATCCACTGTAAATATATTTAAATTATTTTAATATTTTATAAATTTATTTAATAGTCTATTGAAGGACTACACTATGTATATCTTTTTTTATTATACATACAAAACTCTGTTTCTTCATCTAAAATATTATATTCTGGATCTGCTTCCGAATCATCTTCCACTATTGGTTCTTGAGTTAATGGTTGAGTAAATTCTTTTAAGAAATTATCCCAATCTTCATCTAGTTCGCAATCTAAGTCATACATATCAGTGGTTATATCTGGTGGTATGAACGCTTGTTCAATTTGTTCCAAAGGTGTTTCACTTAAACAAACTTTTGAACGAGTTCTTTGACCAATACTTTCTTCTTCTGTTGGAACATAAGGAATCCTAAAAAAAATTATATTAAAGAAATTAGGATTCTATCAGTATAATTTATATCATTATATATATTATTTAAAAATTTCTTAAATATGTTAATCTACCCAGGAATCTTGAAAATTCCTTCAGGATCAATCTGAGGATCAGGTGATTCTTGCTCTGGATTGTATTCTTCATCAGATGAATCTTCTGGTAATTCTTCTTCGATTAACACTTGTACTTCTGATGAAGTCTTCTTCACCGGAGTAATTGGCCATGGTATATTAACTTGAGCGGCTGCTAATTCTCTGTATTAATTATAGAATATTTTTATTCAATGAAATTATTGTACAATTATCGTACTATTATTATATAAATGTATAATATATTTTATCAAACTATACTTGGCCTTTGCTCTTGTTAGTTTTGGTTCAAAAGATATATCATCTTCTGTATTATGGAGACGATTTTTAGTCATTGCTATTATGTATTTGTTATGTTTCTATAAATATATGTAAAACGATTGACAATTCCGTTTACTATCAATAGAGGACTAATTCTTATCTGTTCCTTTAATTTATATTTCTACTGTGTTCTAAAATACATTCTTTCGTTGTACGCGTTTATAATGGAACTACAGTCCTTATATGATGTATATATATGGATTACTGAATTTCGTATGATGCGTCAACTATGGCTACTTACTTTTTTCTCCGCAAAACTCCGCGGAAAATTTAAATGCCGTTACAGTAAATAAAATATGATTTTGATTTTTTTATAGAAATAACAATTATTACATGAAGTAACATTGTAATTAGATAGCGGATATTTATGTAAATTAAAATTTTTAAGATTAAAATTAAAGAAACAGGAATTATATTTTATTTATTAGATATTTTAATAACTTTATATATTTGGATATTTTATATATTCTTCATATTATACGCATATTATATACATTTTGTGCATTTTTGCAGTTTTAAATTTTACATAAATACATAAAAATCTGCAGTCTTTAATTATAACACAATTAACAATCACAGTCTGTACATGTCTTATTACATACATCCCCATTCAGAAATCTTAAGACAAGTTAGCACTGCATTTGTATAATGAAAATAAAAGTTATAAATAATTTTATAATTTAAATATAAATATAAATTATAAATTACAATAAATACAATATCTACAATATAAATTGCACAATATAAAAATATAAATTATATACACAACATCCAATATATAATATAAATTGTTGTATTTACAATAATAAATAATACATAGTATATGATGTATAATTGAAATATAATGAATAACGATAATATATAATATATAATTAAATACAATAAAAAAACATACTTTATATAACATAATTTATATAAATATAAAACATACTTTATACAGTAAAGACTCTGTGAATATATTAATATATTGTATTATATAACATTATATATTATAGTATATTATAGTATTATTATATTATATTGTATTATAAAATGTACACGCAATCCACGACAAGTATACTAAATATTAAAAGTAAAAATGATCTAAGATTTAAGCGGAGTACACATATTTGATTCAAAAAGTAATATATATATACATATATATTTGAATTATATATATAAATTTAATAAAATTATATATATATATATAAATTTGAATTATATATATAATATTTGATATTTCTGATAGAATTACAAAATTGCATATTAATATGGAGCATTTTCAAAATTATTTTCTATAGATATACAGAATATCGGATGTACAATCAAGGAGGGAATGATTCTACACAAAAAAATAACTCGAAAAAAAAGAATAAATTTTTTTTTATTTTAATTTTTTCCATTTTTGAGGAAGTCCAATTTTAAAATTTATCAAGTACACGTGGCAATTTTTAACGAAAATATTCAAAGTCTACTTTCTTGAAGATGAAGCTTTAAATAAATAAATTTTATTATACGTTTTTGACTTATTTTTGTAGAATAACTTAATTATTTTCCTCAATTATGTTTAGAAATTCAAGAATGCTTGATAAATTTTCAAACTGGGTTTCCTCGAAAACAAAGTCTTAAATTTCATTCTACACTTTCGATTTATTTTTTCATGAGAAATCATCCCTTATCCGGTTGCAATTACTTTTAAAAAAGTATATATTTATATTTAAAAAGCAGCATAAAATCGAATTCTATGTTTGTTTACATACAATTATCATCCTCAAACAGACAATAGAATATGAGGTCAAATTTCGATATTTGAAATACATATAATCAGTTTTGTTTCCAATAATACACGACAGACACGACGAATCAGAGTAAGAATAATCTATTTGTTCCTTTCTTTCTCTACATTCAGATTGAAAATGAAAGTACAGATACTTCTTCTTTTCACCATTTTCATATTGACGAGCTTTACCGAAGCGCATAGAGATACAACTTCAAATTTTCTAATGGACAGATCATACGTACTAAAACAAATCGATTGTGTCTTAAAGATAAAAGAATGCGACGCGATTGGAAAGAAAATTATAGGTAAGATACAAAATATGCTTATGTTGTTTATTAGACTTTCGGCGTTCTTTGTTTGTCCATTTTTTTGTTTAATTCAAGTAAGGAAATTAATGAAATGTCGCAGTGAAAACGTAGTAAAAATAATTCACCTCAATTATGCATTACAATACTTATATTTATAATAAGTGTATTATATATTTATATTTATCATAAATTGTATATATATATATATATATATCTTTAAATTTTTGGATAAATTCGAATTGGAAATTTTGGAAAATTCTTAAACTGTTTAACATATTCTTTTGAAACAGAGTTGAAACGTTCTGGGTTTTTCAATTCAAACGGAGAGTAACAGTGAACGTACTTACTTATATCATTTGTATTATTTATATATATATTATAGATTTTATGTCATGGAATCATTGATTATAAAAATCAATTTAATGAAAAAGTTAAACACACAATTAAGTTTTAGTATAGTTTACTATAATTATTTCTTATCTTATAATTTACTATAATTATTTCGCTAAAAATTTATGTGTGTAAACTGTAAACGTTTAATTAAAATACATATATTGTAATAAATAATAAATGTGCGTCGAAAGAAGAATATTGATTCATTAACAATATTTTCCTTGTATAATAATTTAATAATTAAAGAATAAATATCAAATATTTCTATGTTGAAAATATGTAACGTTACGTTTGAAAAGTATAATAAACAAATCAAGAAACGAAAATAAGAATCATCAAGGTTTACTTTCGGCAGTTTTGCTTTGTCGTCACAACAGGTGTGTATTATTACAATCTGTGTTGTTATGATTAATCGAATATGCGAATAATGTTTATCAAGTGGAAGATATATTAAGCAAAATCAACAATTTTTCTTCTTAGCATGCAAATTTAGAAGGTCGTATTCAGAATTAATAATTCGCTCATATTATATATAAATTATCATTACGATTGTTACAGCATTGTTGCCAGAAGCAGTGAACAATCATTGTAGAAAGTGTACATCTCGACAAGCTGCACTAGCAAATAAGTTGATGATCTTTATGGAACAAAATTATCCCAATCAATGGCGATTGATTCTACAATATTATAAAACGACGAAATAATAAGGATGCCATAGGGAAACAATATTTGACAATGGAACAATCAATTAAGAGGACATTCCTGAAAAAAATTATAAAAAGACTGGAGAAATTTTTGGAGAAATTTTTCACAATAATAACTAACTTTCAATATTAATAATCTTAATATTAATTTTAATATTTTCAATGTTAAAAACTTTGAATATTATTGATCTTAATAATCTTACTATTAAAAACCTTGAATATGTAATTCTTATTATCTACATTTTACATTAAATTTGAATACAACCTTTATTATGTTATATTCGTAATATTGAATTTTTTGGACAAAATATAACACGAATGAAATTATTTTTTACCCGTTAGTGTCAAAATATACTGTATTTTTAGTATTAGTATTAGTATTTGGTAAATTATGAATAATCAGAAACATATTATTTCATATCTCTTTTAAAATAATTAGTATAATTTTGACAATCTCATAAAATTCAATGTATTAAGATACAATTAGTAATGCATGTTACAATAATACGAAAAATTAACTTATATAATTGCTATTTTTAAACAATTTCAATTTCTTTAATAAAATTTATAATTAGTTACAATTTATAATAAAATTTATAATTTATAATTAATATTCAATTTTATTTGTAAAAATATAAATTTTATTTTTTAAAATATATTGTCATTTCGCACAAAATCATATTAACACTACCGACAATTTAAAAAAAAGCTAGCATCAGAAAAATTGAAGTACAAGGATAATATAATAGAATAATAGAAAATATGAAAGAATAATATAATAGAGGATACAAGTTTTTATTTATATATTTTCCGAGAAACGAGTCGAATCTCAAAAAATTATTGTAAATTTATAAAAGAATTTTTATAAAAAATTAGAAGTCAGTTTTGCAATTCTAATGTTTCAGAAACGATTTTGTCATCGTATTAATGTACAATGTTTGATAATGAATATGTAAATACCGATTCAGAATTTTCTGAAGACCCTTGAAAAAAATAATTGCAGAAGTTTTCAGATGTATAGTTCCAATATCGTATTATTGTTGAATTGTCCTTGACAAGGTATGCAACGTAAATACTTGATCATTCTTCACGCCGAAGGATCTCTTCATTATTCTAGATAGCACGCAGTTGTAGCTACATATGTTGACTATGTATGCATTTCTATAACGCTAGTGTATTTTACGTACAATTTTAAACAAATATATATGAAATTAATCGATTAATTTGAAAAATTTAAAGAGATGGAAAGCGTGGAATGATAATCAATAATTCACATAAATGAAATCCACTCGGTATAATTTTATTTATTTTTTACAAATTATTGTTTACTACTCACGTACATATGTACATATGTACATATCTACATTCAATTATTGCTATACAGTAGTATACATCTCGTGGAGGTGCGTGTAAAATACTCGACTAACGCGTTTATCCACTCCCTCCAATGTCCTCTGTCTTCAGCTATATAATTCGACAGCTGGCTTCAACTGTTACAAAGAGCGTTTTACTTTCAGCCGCATAGGGTAGCTTTCAAATTCAAATTTTGCTTTTTTAAATTATCATCTATTGCTGACTTTCATTCAGTTGAAACTAAACGGAGTAATTCGTATCGTTTCTTTCATTTTTCTGCCATTCCTATCGGTATAGTCATCATAAAATTTTACTTCTTGAAATTACAATATGAAGATTTATCTTCTATCGTTTGCCTTGATCGCGATCGTTTGTGCAACAGCAGAAGATTATACTACCAAATACGACGATGTAGATGTAGATAGAATTCTACAAAATGGTCGCATCCTCACCAATTACATCAAATGTATGCTGGACGAAGGACCCTGTACTAACGAAGGCAGAGAATTGAAAAGTAAGTGTTATTTTTATAAGATTATAACATTTAATTATTCAAATTTAATTATTTCTAATGTACTTGATGATACAATTTCACTAATGTTATTAAATAATTCAGGACAACTTTTATAACAGATCGTATACATGTAAAACATGCGACATAAAGCATAAATAGGTATGAATAGTATAGTTTTTAAAGTTTGTCGATGTATTGTAAAAGATACGATAGATGTAAAAGTGTGCGTACAATTGTTTATATTGAAATATAACCCAGAATACTTGTCGTAAGTATTAGTTTCTAAATAAAAATGTTACTTAAAAGTATTGACAAATTACTTGATAAATGTTCAAGTTCTGCTGAACAGATGAATTATTAATAAGAAATACATATATGATGTTAATTCATGTAAATATTACTGTATAAAAGTGGAAGAAACATGTAATATATTATTTTTAACATTTTTATGTTTTAAATATAATTATCTTAACATTAGCAAAAAAAAAAGAAAAAAAATATCTATCTCGAACTTGATTTAAAATGTAATATGCATCTTCTTTTTAAATATTTTATTAGTTTCTTCTTTCTCAACATTCATAATTGACCACTTTTAGAAATAAAAAGGAAAAGATATGAATTAAAAGTTAAGATATAAATTAAATTAAAATAAGATATAAATTAAAAGTAAAATTTATAAATGGATATTTATTTTTATAACTAACGAAGCAATTTTATTTTTTTATTCAACATGACCAAAAGTTACACCGATTTCTTTTCGAAATTTCTACGTATATATCTGTTGCAACGATTACGACAGAGTTCAATTTTCGCTCTCCCTCTCTTTATTACATAAGTTGCTTTGAACTTTCTCGTTTGGATTACATCGAACTCTGTTAAGTAACGTCTAAGTTGTTATTATACATACATATATACAATATGTTCGGTTAAATGCGTATATATTCTGTCCGCAACTATTGAAAATATGAAAAAATATTTTACATAAGTTTTCCTTTTGTTTCACAGAGAGAACTTAATGGAATGTTCGAATTTACAAAGATTATTCAAGATTAGTGAAATTTTTTTTTATTATCATTTTATTACACATGTCAATACGAATTCAACAGTATGTGTATAATAATATTAATTTACTGTTAAATTTATTTTAATTTATTATAATTTTACTTTAAAATATTTTTTCGAATCTTCAATAGAGAAATAGTAATCCCCATGTACTTAAACTATACATGATATACTGTAAATATGTATTTAAATAAAAAATAATATAAAGAAATAATTTTGAATATTTTACGTCTATAATAATAATAATCATTTGTATTTTCTAAATAATATCTTAAAAATAGTCTTGAAAAACACTAGAAGAACATAAAAATTCTATAATTCTATAACTTATTTCATGTTGATTTCAAATAAAGACAACAGCAAAAAAATTCTTTTCAGTATATAAATTTATATACAAAGTGTCCGTAAAATCGTGGTGTGATCGAAAAACTATGGTGCAAAAATAGGAAAGAAATATTTTTTTACTTAAGACTTCATTTTCGAGAAAATCAAATTTGAAAGATAAGCCTCTTCTGTCTAATCTGAGATTAGACAAACCTGTTTCAAGTTTAGAATTACTCTCCTGCCACGATTTATTTTAACAATTTGTGGCATTACCTATTTATATGTTTTTCACATAAAAAATAATTGAATTTCTTTGATAAATTATTAATTATTAATAAATAACAAGATTATGTATAATGTAATAAATGATAAAAGTTCATGTTCATATTATTTATAATAAAAAATTATGTTGTGTATTAAATTAAAATGTATTATAGTATTAAAATTTCACGATAGAATTGCACAAGTATTAAATGATTTATTTGTTTATTGTTTCAGAAATTTTACCCGACGCTTTGTCTACGGGTTGCAGTAAATGCAATGAAAAGCAGAAACGCACAGCGAATAAAGTAGTAAATTATCTAAGAACTAAAAGACCGAAAGATTGGGAACGACTTTCCGCAAAATATGATTCAAGTGGTGAATACAAAAAACGTTACGAAAATGTATTACATTCTACCAAAAACAATTGAATTTCTATATACGTAAAGAATAAATTTATAAGATTTGTACAATAAAAATATAACAAAAATAATAAACGTAAACATATACAAATACATATATGTATAGTTGATAATAATCTTGTTGTTATTTTATGTTAATACTTTGCGATTCGCAACATAGTACGCAATATAGTACATTCCTGATTATACAATTGTTGATATCTAAAAGAACTCAAGCTAAAACATTCGAACACTTGTTAGAATAAAATTCAACTTTTTGCCAAACGATTGATAACACCATACCATCGACAGATCGAAGTACCAATATAAATATGACGATACCATACTGACGACCGCAAGATGTTAATAAGTTATGAACATCTTGCGGTCGTCAGTATGGTATCGTCATATTTATATTTATCAAATATTTCGTATTACAAATATTATTAAACGAATACATTTAAAATAAAAATATATATATACAGTTTTCATTAACAAAAACATATTTTTTGAACTATTTTTCCAGTATTTATTAATAAAGTCGTTTTATTTGAAAGTCTGTTTATGAATGAATTCGTACATTGAGAATGAAAGGTATAAAAATTCTGAGAATAAGTAAAATCTTGTTTTTCATTCATTCCACTCGCCTTTTCTTAACAAGTGAACCAAGCTGAAAAAAATATTAATTTTAATTTTAGGATGTCTTTTTAATACATAATGAAATATATAATGATCTTACAAGATCTGAAATTGCAGGCAAATTATTAGTTTGATCTGTAACATTTGTCTCTGGTTCCCTAGTCTCTTTTGGAGGTGCAGTTTTTTTCATATTTCTATGTTGTGGAAAAGTAGGCATAAGTTTGGGATCGCACGCTAAAAAAGATTAAACTCGATGATAATTGGCAATTTAAAAATATTATAATAATAATACATATATCGCTCTATTACTTACGTAAAGGAGCTTCTTTAAAATAGCTACTTTGTAGACATTCTTCTGCAGTAGCTCTTTTCTTTGGATCATACATGAATAAGAAATTTAATAATCTCAAACCAGCAGCACTCAACCATGGAAATCTTTGTTTTAAATTATTATATGGTTGTTGTTTTAATGTAAAATTTTGCAATGCCGGAAGTGTATTAAACTCTGGCCAAATTGCTTCACTTGGTGTGCCTAATAAGTCAACAATTAATTCTAACTGCGCTATTTCTGATCGTCCAGGCAATAAAGGCCGATGTCCAAGAAGTTCTCCTAATAAAAATATGTACGCAATGAAACTCTATTTATTTTAATTATTTTATTACTTTTATTTACTTTAATTATTTTATTACTTTTATTTACTTTAATTATTTTATTACTGCTTTGTATTTATATAAATTAATACACTTATAAATAAAAACATGCAAAAACACTATACCTAAAATGCAACCTGCAGCCCACATATCAACAGAAGTTGTTTGAGTTTTTGCCTGTAATAACAACTCTGGTGCTCTATACCATAATGTTACTACTCTTGGTGTCATTGGTTTTAAAGGCAAACCAAACCATCTTGCCAATCCAAAATCAGCAATTTTTACACATCCTTTATCCGTCATAAGGAGATTTGAAACTTTCAAATCTCTGTGTACAATAAAATTATGATGCAAATAACGTAAACCCTTTAATACTTGTAATACAATACATTTAACTTGACTTTCTGAAAATGGTGCTTGCATATTGTCTAATAAACTTGCTAAATCTTGTTCGCAATATTCCATAGCAAGAAATATGCTTTCTAAACTTCTTCCTACTACCACTTCCCTCAAATGTACAATATTTTCATGACGACAAGACAAAAGAACAGATATTTCTCTTAAACCACTGACCGGAAGGCCATCCTTTTCATGTTCCATTCGTACCTTTTTCAAAGCTACAACTTTATCATTTTTAGTATCTCTTGCTCTATAAACAATACCATAGGTACCTTCTCCTATACGATTTAATTTTTCAAATTCTGACACAAATCTGCATTTACCCAACTATAAAAAAAAACAATAGAACAATGTATTATATTGTAATGAATATAACAAAAATGAAAATCATAGATTAAATCTTACAATATCTTGTTCTGGTATTTCCATTGGCTTGCCAGTCAAGAATGATGTTAACACTCCTCTTCTAGTTATTGGTGCTGATGGATCAGGACCAGAGTCAGACGCAGTCTTTTTATCAGTGTCATTATTCTCCACTGATTTTTTCTCTAATGTTTCGTCTAAAAAATTATCAAAGTTTCACTTGATTGATCATGATAGTTTTTATTTATTTTTACTATTTGATGTAAGATTAATTAAATCAAGTTTTATCAAATATACACTACGTTCATTTTTACTTTTGTAACAATACATGTCTATATATTTATTAGTATCACTTAAAATATTAAAATAAATTAAAATTATATTATATTATAAATTAATAAAAAAATTATTTCAAGACACTTTGGTGAAAAGGTGCTGTTTTCATTAAATTTATATTTGAAACATTCTAAATTTGAGTTGCACTATTTGTTCTACGAATATTTCATTTGAATCTAATATTTAAATAACATTATACCAGATTCAATCGTATCATTATAAAAATCGCTAAAAGATACAATTAATTTAATGTATAAATATTAGATAATTTCAATTAATATACGATAACAGAAAGATTAAATAGCTTAACCTAGCGAAATAATGTTTATATGATACTTGTAATCGAATAAGATAATACCTTTTGTCATTATGGAATTTTCTTAAAAGAAAGGTATTTTTACAACTATATCTGTTTTTCCTTTAACATTCGTACTTTAAAAAAACACAGCTGCTAAAACTATCAATCCCCAACAATTACCGGGTAATTTTTATGTAATTCGTTTACACCATTAGAAATATAACATACAGATTCGACGAAAGAGCACAAATATTATTAAGACCTAACCTAAACCTAATCATATACATTATCTTGTTATATCATCAAAACAGAATAAATTAAAAATTAATATTTATATTATCAGAAATATGCAGAAATAGAAACAATGCTAAACAATGCTAAATAAAAACAATGCTATGTAATTTTTCCATTAGAACATTTATAATCATATGATGTATTTAATTCCCTTATGATAAATTTACAAATGTTATAATATCTTTAAATATATCATATATACTACGACATAATTTGTTTATGCATATTATAATTTATATTTAAAATGGAATATGCTACGCGTGAATATGGCTTTATGTCGGAAATGTAAAATACATCTATGTGTTATTCAAAAATTGAATGTAGGATTAAATTCAAGGAAATTGGAAAACTCTGGATTTAATTGTCAAAAATTACAGTAAGTTAAAAGTTTTGATCAAGTCGTACACAATCTTTAAAGGATGATTTGTTTTTTTAAAAAGATATTTGATTCTAGATAAGGTAAATTTTTAGTTTAATAGCTTTTTTCAATTTTGGCTATTTTGGCTATTTTGTTAGCATTTCTTCAATAAAAGGTTTATTTTATTACTAAAATAAGAAATCAAACGAGAACGAAAAAGTGAAATAATTTTTGCTACTTTCAAAAAGAAGTTATATTAATAGAATTATAAACCAGAGCGAAATAATCAAAATTTGGAAAAGCCCAAACTATTAAAAATCCCAAATCCCCATTTAAATAATAGATTAAATTTTGTTAAGGACATTTTCTCTTAAATTCTGTGCACTTTTTCTTTGCATATAGTTCCGTTATTGAGTATGACTAAATGTTTTTTTATCTTCAAAGTAAAATCTAACTACTGTCAGATCATGGAAATCTAAAAGAATAATTCCAAAATTAAGAAAAAAAATTAAAAAATCAAGAACAAACTTAAAAAAATTTTCAATTTGCTAACTTTTGTATCTTGAATGTTTATACATATTTTCAAATTCAATTTTTCGCGCATTTCATCAAGCAAAGTGATTAGCACTTTCTAGATATTCCTAGAAACGTGATAATTTTTAATAATCTTTAATAATCTTTAGATCTTGATCTAAAAATACATAACATATATATATTTTTTATATTATATTATGTATATATCCTACGTTATTATCTTTATTATTAGTTGTTAATTTTAAAAATTTTTTAGCCTTTTAATATATTTATATATTACCTTCAAATATATTATGCATTGCATTCTAACTATAGTATTTGTCTATCTTTAGTATTTGTAAGTTTATGATATTTATGTTATGATGTGTACTATTAATGAGAAACAGATAGTATAAAATTCAATGTAAAATATAATATATATTTGTGAAGTGGATGTGGTTTTATTTTTACGTTACAGAGATTTATTTACATTTGTATAAATTATTTGCCCATAAAATTAAGTGCACAATTTTAACGTGAGATCATAGTATATTTTAAGCATGTAAATATAAATAAAAATTAAAAGTTGGACATTAATCTTACCTTTATTACATGTATTTAATGATTACAAAGTTTTTGTAAAATTAATTTTACTTCCTATCTTTTGATTAGTTTATGAATAAATATTGAAAGAAATATTAAATATATTGGAATATCATGCTGTCAGTATCTCTCAAACATTGTATTTACCAATAAGAAAAAGTTTCTAGAAAAAGAAGAAAAACAACTGAAACGAGAAAGATTTACAATTTTGTATTTAAAAGATCAAAACCTAAAAAATGAGTTCTCACCATGAATTGAACATATCAATTGAACATCCAACTTCTGGTGATATAGATCATATTAGCACACTTTCTGAGGATATTGGTGCTCTTTATCTCTCAGATGATTATTCAGATGTCACTTTAATTGTTGGCGGACAAAGATTCAACAGCCACAAAATTATTTTGGCTGCTCGCAGTCAATATTTCAGAGCTCTTTTGTTCGGAGGTCTGAAAGAATCTACACAACATGAAATTGAATTGAAAGATGCTAATCTGACTGGATTTAAAGGCTTGCTTGAATATATATATACAGGACGAATGTGTCTTACAGACCGACGCGAAGAGGTATTGATTGTGAAATATTTTCATTCTTTTCTTTATTTGATAAATTTATTGTTTTTAGGTAGTATTGGATATTCTTGGACTAGCACATCTTTATGGATTTTCGGAATTAGAAACCTCTATATCAGATTACCTTAGAGAAATATTAAATATAAAAAATGTTTGCCTTATATTTGGCGCGGCACTTCTTTATCGACTAGAATTTCTTACTAAAGTATGATTATCACGTCAATAACATCTAAAAATATATTTGAAAGTATATGAAAGTAAAATTAATCTATTCTAGGTTTGTCATGAATACATGGACGAACATGCGTGTGAAGTAATTCAACATGAGAGCTTTTTGCAATTAAGTGCAGATGCTTTGAATGAACTTGTATCAAGAGATTCCTTTTACGCACCAGAAATTGATATCTTTTTAGCTGTACGAGCATGGGTGAATGCAAATCCTGATGCAGATGGCAAAAGTGTTTTAGGTACATATAAATGCATTAGAAGTAAAAAATTATTTTGAATATATTTTCAAAGTAATATTTATATAATGCTATCGATTGATTAGATAAATTTTGTAGATAAGGTACGATTAAACTTAATTTCAATTACGGATCTTTTAAATGTTGTTCGACCAACTGGATTAATTTCTCCAGAAGCAATCTTAGATGCAATAGCTGCAAGAACACAAACACGTGATTCAGATCTCAATTATCGTGGTCGATTACTTATCGATGTAAATGTTGCCCATCCTATGTATGGTGCTCAAGTTTTACAGGGCGAAATGCGTAGTTATCTTTTAGATGGTGATACAATTAATTACGACATGGAACGAGGGTAAGTTGTTAAATTCATTTTTCAAATCATTCGTTAAAATAATGTTATTCTTTTATCAGGTATACCAGACACACTATTACTGAATCACGAGAACATGGTATTTTAGTTAAACTAGGAACTCAGTGTATCATCAATCATGTTAAAATGCTGCTTTGGGATAAAGATATGCGTTCATATTCTTACTATTTAGAAGTAAGATCAAAATAAAGATAAGAGAAATTGGATATTAATATTTATGTTTAATTTTTTATAATAAATTGTTTCTCATTTCTTTATAGGTATCTATGGATCAAAAAAATTGGATTCGAGTTATTGATTATACAGAATACTTCTGTCGTAGTTGGCAATATTTATATTTTGAACCAAGAATAGTTCTTTATATTCGTATTGTTGGAACAAATAATACTGTAAACAAAGTAAAATCATTATTGAAGTTATATCGAATATCTTTCTCTTTTACGTTCGTATTTTATAACTTTAATTGTTAAAGGTTTTCCATCTCGTAAGCTTTGAAGCATATTATACAAATCATACAGAAAAGCTCTATAATGGTTTTGTTATTCCAACACGGAATGTTGCTACTATGGATCAAAGTGCAACTGTTACAGAAGGTGTTTGTAGGTATGTAAGTTATTACATACAAATGCATATATTTCATTCAGTTGTAACAAATTATTTAAATTCAGATCTCGGAATGCTCTATTAAATGGAGATACATCAAACTATGATTGGGATAGTGGTTACACATGTCATCAAGTTGGATCTGGCTCTATATTAGTACAACTTGGGCAACCATATATTATAGACTCTATGCGGTACTATTATTTCACATATAACAAATAAGAAAATATATAATGTTCTAATAAATATTCATTTACATATAGATTATTACTTTGGGATTGCGATGATCGTTCATATTCTTATTATATAGAAGTGTCTGGTAATTCTTGGAGTTGGGTTCTAGTTGCTGATAAAACCAGGGAAACTTGTCGTTCATGGCAAACAATACACTTTGAACCTGCTCGTCCTGTCGTCTTTATACGTATTGTTGGAACACACAATACAGCAAATGAGGTAATCATATGAAAAATACAAATATTTATAAATACTTTCTATGTTCATTTTATGTAGTAAAATTAGATAAAATAATTATTCAAACTTATAAAAATTATTCACTTCACTTTCTAGGTTTTTCATTGTGTTCATTTTGAATGTCCTGCTCAAATAGATGATAAAGTTGTAAGTAAGTCTTTAATACACAAAGAAAAGCAATCAAAAAATCATGATTCTATACTTTGGTCAGTGTCACTGCCTCCAGAAACAGCTACAGAAACAGTGAATATTGATCAAGAAGAAATAAATTCTACAGATAGCAATATTTTTTAGGATACTACATTTGGGAACAAATCATTGTGCAAAATTTCATTAATATTATGAATTAAGTATTTTATTTCTGTTTCTTCATTTCAACTTTCTAATTTAGAAATTTAAATGCTTGTATAGTATAGGAATATAAGTATTACATATATAGTGACATATAATTGTAAAATAAATTTTTCAATTAAAATAAATTCTTAATTTAATGAATTCATTAGTTTCAATTCATTTGCATATAACCAAAAGAAAGAAGAAAATGTCTGTTATTCATTGAAATTTATCCAAAGTCATAATAAAAATTTAAAAAAATACAAGTAACGAATAGATTTAGGATAAACAATTTATTTGAATAGCTAATTACTAATTTACATAATACATAGATACATAGATACTTCATGAAATTGATAAATAAGAATAGGGAAAAAAAACAGAAAATTGATGAATTAATACAGAAATTGGAATTTATTTTTACATAATTACATAACTTATATAAATTGTATAATTGAAACATGTATACGATTAATATTATATTAAAATTTTGAAAATGTCCCTAGCAATCTCATCTTTATTACTTTATAGTATAATATTTATACAGCATTATACAAATTACAAAATACAATTTTGCGATCCTTAAAGTTGCTAATTTTTAAATCTCGATTTGATGTATCAATTATATTTTCGTAAACGTAAGTTCGTACATAATTAACATATAACTAGATACATGCACGGTATAGTATATAAACAGTATTAGTGTGAGTAACGTGTGAGTTTTTTAATATAGTGGTGATGATATTAACGCAGTGTATTTGTACAAGTTAGAATAAGTAGTATTAAAACACATTGAATTTTGATAAAGTTCATTTTGATAACAAACACTTTTTAACAGTTGTTGTAAAAGAGATGTTGAATGATAAAAGTAACGAGGTGATTGACTTACTTTGATTACAAGCACGACCACCTAGTATAATAAATACTAACAACACAGATAATTAAAAACAGCGGTAAAGTAATAACATCGGTAAAAACAACGATAACATAACGTGATTTAAAAATTCTTTAAAGGTATTTAAAGATACATAAATATCTTAAATATGGTGCCATAAAAACATATAAAAGTATCGATGTTTAAATGTAAACTGCAAAGATATTCAATTGAATACAAATCATTCATTGATTTCTATTAATTATTAAACATACAATGTCAAATAGTGAACTTTTGTTCATGAATAATTCCCATATAATGAATGTTTTGATATGATTATTCAATATAGTATGCCATATTTTGGAAATGGAATACAAGGAAATTATTATTATATCAAGAGGGATTCGATTAGATAAAGAAAAGAATTATTGTCATTCTGGCTATTGTTTTCCTAGCAAATGGCCATGGCTGAGAACTCAGAAAATGAAAAGTACCCTTTACACAAATGCATATTTCAAGGTGATGTTAAAGCTTTAAGTTCTTTAATCAGAACTTATAATATTGCGGAGAAAGACAAACAAGGTTAACATAAATAGATTTATTAATAATTAATTATATTTGAGTATAGAATAATTTTATTTTTTTCTATAGGAAATACTCCTTTACATTTAGCTGTTATGTTAGGAAGAAAAGGTAAGAATATTTGTATTATGTATTTATATTTAATAACAATGTATATTATTATTTAATAACAATGTGTGGGTGTGTGTGTATACACACAGAGTGATCCAGATCTCAAACATCGAACTTTGCCAGCATGTTTGAGAAATCATTTTAAGTATCATTTCAATACGATGAATCAATAATTTGAGATCAAAAATTTTATAGATCAATAATGAATCAAAAATTTTGAGATATGAAAGGAAAATATAGTATAAGCCATGAATAATCAGATATATTGAAGCTATTTAATTTTTAATAATTATCAAGGTATGCTTCAATGAAAAATCTAATACATGTAATGATAAAAAATCAAAGAGGCTGCTAATACCATCAATAATGGTTTCGCTACTATGCATTGAATGTAGTCCGTGTAAGCATGCTTACTTGCATGTATATACTAAGGATAAAAAATCAAAAAATTTTGAATAGTTTGTATAAATTAAATCTAATTAATACTAATTACTGTAAAAAATAATTTGAAATAAATGATAATCATTAAAATTTAAATAGCTTCAGTATATCTGACTATTTATTGGTTATATTACATTTTTTTTCATATCTTAAAAAGTCATATCGACAAAGACTATAAATCTAAATTAATACTAATTACTGTAAAAAATAATTTGAAATAAATGATAATCATTAAAATTTAAATAGCTTCAGTATATCTGACTATTTATTGGTTATATTACATTTTTTTTCATATCTTAAAAAGTCATATCGACAAAGACATATCGACCCATGATAAAATATTTTTGGTTCCCAAACATGTTGGCAGTTGAAGTCTGGAACATCCTGTATAAAGTTATAAATAAAATTTCAGGATCAGTTCAACTATTACTTGCACATGGTGCACCTGTAAAAGTGAAGAACTTAGCTGGATGGAGTCCACTTGCAGAAGCAATTAGTTATGGAGACAGACAAACCAGTTAGTAAGAATAATAGCAGATTACTCGTCAGAAGGAAATAATTTTAATATTAGTTGTAAATTCTTTACAGTATCATCATTAGTGAGAAAATTAAAACAACAAGCTAGAGAACAGATGGAAGAAAGAAGACCAAATTTAGTTGCAACATTACGTCAAATGGGAGACTTTTATATGGAATTAAAATGGGATTTTCAAAGTTGGGGTATTTAATTTTATGTTTAAACTAGATTAATTTATAATCATGTTGAAAATGTTTATGCAAATTGTGTATATTTTTATATATTTCCCATATTTAAATAAACACATAAACATTTTCGATCAATCTCTAATATCCAAAATAATGAGACATAATTTTGAGTAAAAGAATTATCGAATAATTGCCTTTTTTCATAATTTTTATAATGTACAGAGTGTTTCTGAACCGGCGTTACAACTGGAATGATTCTACATGAAAAAATAAGTTGAAAAAAAAAGTTTTTTTCATTTAAGATTATTTAAGATTACATAAATTTTTTAATATATTGAATTGTATTGAATTACATTCTATTTATTTCTCAAATCATCTAATACCATAAATGCTTCAGAACATGAAGGCATATTACTTTTATCATTGCTTGTATCATAAGAATTTAAGGTAGTATACTGATAGTATTATTAGCAATAAAATTTACGGTATTTTGGTCAGATTGAATCGTGCTACATTAATGTGCGATAGTGGACAGACAAGAAAATATAATGTTGAATAATGGAAAGTCGAGATACTAGAACGTTCGAATACTAAATCTTTGGAAATTAGAGGTTCTATTGTAATTGTATCAACTTATAAATATCTTTTTCAGTACCACTTGTTTCTCGAGTGCTTCCTTCTGATGTCTGTAAAATACATAAAAGTGGAGCATCCATTAGAATGGATACTACTTTGGTAGATTTCAATGATATGAGATGGGAAAGAGGTGACATATCATTTATTTTTAATGGTGATCAAAAACCAAGTGAATCATTGGCAGTACTTGATAATAAAGCTAAACGTTATCAGAGAGTTGGATATGAGGTGAAATTTTCTTATTAATTAATATTTTTCATTATCAATTATGATAATAAATTTATTATTGCCGATTCATTTTTTAGGAAACAGAATTAGAGATACAAGATGAAGTTGATATTCTTATGTCAAGTGATATCATGGCAGCACAAATGTCCACAAAAAGTATTACACTTTCAAAAGCTCAGACAGGCTGGATATTTCGTGAAGACAAAAGGGTAAGGCCAGCATTGTTGGTTTTACCTATGATTCTTCTCCTCCTTCTCCTGCTCTTTTCTTAAAATTTTTTTGAGATATATCTCAAATATTTAATAAAGGAGATGGTAGGGCCTTTCCACGCGGACTTTTACCAAATCAACGGAATGGTTTTGGAAAGTAGAAAACGACGAGAACATTTAAGCGAGGAAGACTTACAAAAGAATAAGGCTATTATGGAATCATTAACAAAAGGAAGTTCACAAGGATTTGCTAATGGAAAGGTAAAAGAAGTAATAGAATCATTTAATTTACTTAAACATGTTAACTTGTCAATTTTTAGCCTCAAGTTCGAAGAGCTTCTTTAAATCCACCACCAAAGTCAAGTATTACTTGGGAGGAATATATTACGGCTCCACCTGGTCAATGTCCACTTCTTGGAAGAAATCTAGTTTACAAGGAAAGTAGTAAATCATTTAAAGCAACAGTTGCCATGAGTCCAGATTTTCCACTAACTGTTGATATGTTACTCAATGTTTTGGAAGTAATAGCACCATTCAAACATTTTAGTAAATTACGGGAATTTGTCCTAATGAAATTACCACCTGGTTTTCCCGTAAAGATTGATATACCTATTTTACCTACGGTAACAGCAAAAATTACTTTTCAAGAATTTGCCTTTCGGAATGATATAGATCCAAAGCTATTTCAAATACCACCAGATTACCTTGAAGATCCTATGAGGTAAATTTCAAAACTTGTAATTTTACTATGTAATTCATTTAATTAGATGTTTTTAAATTGTTTCATCTTCTCTGAAATATTTATTAATAAATTTTATTAATTTAATTAGATTTCCAGACTTATGACAGCTCTACATGTTGAAGATAACTCAAGTCAATTATCACATTAAAGAAGAAGTCTTTTTTTCTCCAAAGAACAATTTGAAGAAAATTATTTGTTTATTAAACAAAAATTTTGTCAAACATATTGCTGCCAGAAGGCCTCCTAAAAAGTTATGAAGTACACTTTAAAGAAAGATTGTTCTTTCGAATATGAGATACAATGAGTATTTTTGTTGATAAAACTACATAGTAAATTTGAGAGACAGCATACTTTATTCACAAATTTGTATGCTACACATGGAAACAACATAATAAACTTATGCACATTACTAAGATATACATTATACACCATAAAGTGCATAAAAAATAACTGTTATACATCTCGCTTTTTCTTAGCTTCAGTTTTGAATTTTTTTTCCGTATTTAGCAATTAATATTTAGAAGAATATTTTATTCATGAAACAGTACACAGTATTTATTTACAGAGAGAATTTTTATCTCTCTGTTGTATTTTTAATTAGTAAAATATATTTAAAGCAAATAAATTCTTTCTAAATATGACGGCCAAACGATGCCTCTAATTTCATTTCTTTATATGGACTTTGTCATTACCACCATAATCCTTGCAAAAGTAATTTAGTGGTATTACTTTAAATGGGACATTTTGCACACTTAGTATTTCGCCATTAATCTAGAATTGTAATACTATATAGTACATGTGTTGAGTTCAAAAATTTTTAAATAAAGATTCTAATAAATCAGGATATTATATATATGTTAT
>CAJDYZ010000161.1:24276-35125 GCA_903986555.1 Heterotrigona itama
TGAGATAAGCCTTCTCTGGCTTTCGTTCGCCTCTTTTCATCGTAAATGTACACACCTCTCCATCATCCGAGGTTCGATCGTTTATCCGTCTAGTCTAGACCAGTTGTCCGTCCCGGTAATCTCGCGTAATGGATAATTCGTAATTCATTCAAATATTGTAACGATTTTTTTGCTCGCCGTAACACGATGTGTAAGTTGAAACGATTGTCAGTAATATTTTACTAACGATGTTGAAATACCCCTTGATTCTACACAATTCTACGTGATCATGATTTTTACGTTTCTCGAAACACGCGAGGAATAAACGATGAATTTTATTCGAAACTTTGTAGATCGAAACTTGCAGTAAATCTGTCACGAGCACGCGGATCGAGAAATTTCCAAAGCTGCTAATCGCACTTGTTGTGTTTCACAAAACGTCGTAACAAATGAACGATCGATGCTTATGCACTTGGTGTATGCCTTTCCAAACGGATGGAGATGCGGGTGCTTCGAGTGGGGGTAAATGTCTACAGGGTCAAGTGAAATATTGATAAGACCGGAGAGGTCTGTGCGTATGTTCTGGCCGATGAAGGAGGAAATCAAGTAGAGATTGATTCAGGCAAGCGAGAGAGAGAGAAAGAGAGAGAGAGAGAGAGAGAGCGAAGGGAATGGAAAGAAGGGAAAGGAGATATCGGAGACAAGAAGAGAATCGGTACGAAGAAATCGCGGAGAGTTAACTGTAAGGACAAGGGGATGAGGGGAGTCGGGCGTGGCGGATGACAGACGGGGGAGGGGGACGGAGAGAGAGAAGCAATCAGCATTTTCCTGAAAGCCAGGTCCCCTGGGTGCGTGCATTATTCTCGGAAAAGGACCGAAGAAGATTTTTCTCTTACCACTTTGGTTGGCTCGCATACTTTGCTTTTCGTTCTTTTCGTCGTGTTTCATTCTCTCATCTGTTCGGTAATTACGACGAAGAATGACCGCGAGCGGTTCCGTCTCTACCTACGAAAGAAGTACTTTACCGGCTTTCCCTTCTTCCGCGTTTTTTTACAAGATCCTCCCCTTTCCCACATCCAACAAACGAACATTGCTCCTCCGTCATAACGAAAAACGAATCACCTATCACGATCACTCGAATTTGCTAAAGTCCAGAGATTTCTCTTATAATCTGAGCATACCATCTTGCTACATTTTCTTCACAGCTTCTTCTAAATTCAACGAATTCAATGCAAATTCTTATCAGCCAACATCTGCAATTCATATTTTGAGATTCGATGGCCTTGCGACAAATTTGGTTTTTACAATTCCACATTGTCCGAGTGTACGTTTGACAAAGAAATACAACGGGTTTCTCAGAAAAATTTGAAAATTTAGTTAATAAGCGTGCAGCAAATCGATTCCGATCCTAATCGACGAATTCAGAATCATCAACTCCCGAACGAAAATTCGCGCATCTTATATCACACAGCTCATTGGAGTGAAATCATAGTACTTTGCCCCATTACGTTTAGTTTTCATCTGAAAACCGCGAGCCAAACCGTACACCATAACGATACCACACCGTTCTCCCGAGAGACGATCGCGACGGTTAATCGAGCACGTAATTCGAATTGAATTTTCAGAGAAGTCGTGCATCGCGTGCAACCGCGGATACGACTGAAATCGATGGCTGAAGTGCTGCGCGTTATCGAGACGAGAATATCTAGATGCTGTCGAAAGGGTTTGACACGGTAGTGGGCTTTGCGATTGACAGTTTAGTTGGCTCCGCGTTGATGAAGTGACTGTGGAACCAGGCAACTCATCCGACCTCGTTATCCCGTTTCGATGAAACGCACCCGTGCTTCCACGCTGCTCCTTCAACACCATCGCCCTCCGCACCCACTCGACCACCCTTTTTTTCCACACCCCTTGTTCCCGACCCGAACTTAATCGACACCGGACCTATCACCGTTCCTATTTCCATTCTCAGCCAGTATTCATTCTCACCTATTCTTATCCCCGGTCTTTCTCTTTCTCGCACCGTGTATCGCTTACATCGACGAGCCGTTCAGATATTGTCTTGTAAATCTCGTGTAGCGGTTAAATCTGAAAACAATAGGCACGTAGAAGTTACGTAGAAGGTCGTCGTAAACACACGCCTCGCCAAGTATCATTGAAATATTTAAATAACTGAATCATTATTATTGAAACGATACTGAAATAATATAGTAGAAATAAAAAAATAAAATAAAAAATAATATAATGTAATAAAATAATAAAATACAATTAATGTTATTAAGACAACGATACTTAGTAAGACTATACTTAGCACTCTTCATATTGTGTACTAATTTTTTACAAGTGCAAGAAAATATTTTTTTGTACCTCTAGATATAAGTATAATATAAATATTTTATATTGCTTTCACTGGCGGTCCTCGGAGGAGAGTGCCAGCTCCTCTCGTACGGAAGCGTTCATCTTTCGAATTCACTCATTTTTCGTACAATTTTTCGACCAATTCAGCCAATTGCTCATGAACTGTTCTTACACCAACAATACATTTACAATGAATTTCTCGTAACTACGTTTCGAATTCGTTGTCAAATTTCTTCATCGATATCTCGTTAATGAAATTCCCAAAAAGTCTAACTTATTATATATAACGTGTTCATAAAGATGTTTCTACAGCGAATGCTCGAACACTTTCACAAGTCATTGTGAACACACGGAGAAAGGCGTGCTAATAGAAAAATCGTGTCGACCGTCAAACCAACGCGATTTATCTTGGGATTCGTGCCACGCGTTCTACGTTTTCACTCGCCCTGTTGTCGTCGCTTGCCGAGTGCTTCTCGTCGATTTTCAATTCATTTTCGCGAATCCACCGCGATGACGCGGCGCCAGCGAGGAACGCGACCAACGAAAGTTCGCTTCCTTCCCGCACGGAGGAGAGACCCTCGTGAGAGATCGGATTTCCGACAGGCGAACCCTTTGCACGCGCCCGCGGTAACTCACTCGTCTCTCGGAAAGTTAGTTTCCGCTTTGAGAAGCAATTAGTACTGCTGCTGCCAGACCGAACCGACCGGAATAGCACAGTTCCGTCGAATGAATAGCTCGATCGTATCTTCGAGACAACTTAATAACACTCTGACTCCGTAGCCAACAGTGAGAATTATTCGCGAGCAGGACACGACGATTAATCGCGACGAGTCTAATCGACTTTCCTTCGAAACGTATCGCGTTAATTACCGCGTTTCAAATCTTCCCTCTCGCCGGGCAAGGTCTTCGAGAGATCGCAGGGGAAGGAAAATTCGTCGCCAGAAACGGAGGGGGAGGAGGAGGAAGAAGGAAATCGGGAACGCCAGGGACGAAGGAATCGGAGAACAAGAGAGCCGTTTAAAAGGCAAACTGTTGCTTCGCGCCTCAACAAGTTGGCCGACACGACGAGGAAACGATTAGCCCGCAGATCGATTCGACGCTTCGTCGTCTTCGAAGCACAGACCTCCGGAGGAACACCACCGTTCACACTTCTTTCCTTCCTTCCTTTCTTTTTCCTTTCCTCATCATTCACTCACCTTTCGTCGAGTCTCTTCCATGCTCCAGATTTCTACAACTATCAATTATCAAGCAAGAGTTGGTTAGGCTAGTTGTAGAATACATACGATCCGTGTACTTTGCTTCAAAAATTCTGAGTCTTTTCTTCTGACGTTCGTCCTCTTTCACTAACTGAAGAGGAAAGTGAAAGATATTGTACAGCGAGACTACGTACGCACGAATGAAGACTTACACCGTTCAACGTGACGGAAAACAGCGTGTTTATGCACGATGAGAGAGCAAAGAAGGCAAGACGATCGTTAAGCCGGAATAACAAGCTTAAGCCGAGTGTCGAGACAATCTACCTATGTCAATGACATGTGTCAAATGCCGTGTTGCAATTACACGTGTATATTCGCGACGAATTTTCAAAATTCAATACTCTCTATTGACGAATCTGAATTTACGGATTTGCTGGTAGCTCGACGATATAATCTACAAAATTCACTTGAAAGATGATACAAAGACAGTATGAGAGCGGAGAGAACGAAATAAGAAAATGGAAGAAGAATTTCAGCAAATGTCAAATCCTTTATTATGATAGTATTTATACTAAGCAATAAGTATTCTCTGTATAATTATTATATATCTCCATCTAATTCTGTGTATAAAATAATGAATTTTTCCAACAAGATTATTTGAAGTTGCAAGTGTTAAATTAGTAATTAGAATTGTCTTCTCACAGGCTAAATTAACAGGCTGAAAATCAATTGTTTTCAACAATTAATGCCGAATTCCCTTAACTTGACATACAATTAATAAATTATTGCCTGTCGGTCCCCAGAAATTACTTCAATCGCGTATCGTGATTACACACGACGGAATAAAACCACCGAGCGATATAATGCAATATAATGGATCGAGAACCCGACGAACAGGCAGACGAATCATCGAAATAATTGAATCGCCATATACACGGACATTTTGATCTCGTAGCGATGCAATGGGGCGCGACACCCCGTGATTCACCGATAGTGCCAATGAAAAAAAGGGGTGGAAGAGGAGTGGAAGTGTGGAGAAGCGAGCGAAGGGATACAGGATTGAATACAAATAGGAACGCGAAATAAAATTACGGCTGTGACGCCGTGTCGTTTAAACGAATTTACGATATCCTCGGGATACGTATTATGAACTCATCGGCCTTCTCGCCGTCTATCGTGAGGGTACATCGACCGCTCGCTCATTCGATCGATAGAAAACCCACGGAACCCTGTCTACGAAGCAGAAATTCGTCAAGCACAAATTACAGAAATGAGAATATAAGGGAAAGAGAAATAAGATCAAAATCAACTCGGGAGGAAGAGAATGAAACAGATAAAGGAAAAGAAGGAAAATGGAATCATCGGCCTTCTCGACATCTTTTTTCATCCTACGAGAGAGTACATTGACCACTCGCTTTTTTTTTAGATGGAATAGAAACCTTAAGGAACTCTCTTCACTGAGCAGACAAATTACAGGAACGAGAAATAAAAATAGAAAAAAGAAAAGAAAACTACAGAGAATTGAATCATCGGCCATTTTTCCACTTTACAAGGGGACACATCGACCGCTCGCTTTTTTGGATCGATAGAAAGCCCGAGGAAACGCTCTCTACGAAGCAGACAAATTGCAGAAATGAGAATTATTAACAGGAAAGAGGAATAAAATCATTAACTGGGATGAAGAGAATAATAAAAAAAAGAAAAGGTAAAGGAAAGAAAGAGAGAGAGAAGGAGAACGACGGACAGAGAGCGAAAGGATGAAAAAGGCAAGGAAAAGGAAGAGCGGAGAGCGAGTTTCGAAGGAGAAGCTGGCTCTTCTCGGTTACAGCAAGTCTGGCGATCGAGTAATCGCATTATACCTGGTAATTACGAGACCGCTCGCAGTGCTACGGGACAAGCCTGTAGCTGGAGCAAAGTACCAAGCAGGGTTATGCAGATTGCTTTATAACCTTGTTACCGATCTATTAACCTCGCGAGCCTGATACCGGAAACTGTTTTTCTTCCAAAGCCATTATTCCAAAAACGATTCGTTTCGCCGTGACGATCTCTATTGAGAATGTGAATAGAATGTCTACATTCGAAGTACGTACGTACGTGCAACTAGATTCGAAGGCGAGGCAAGTAAGATCGGTTCGTTTCTCCACGTTTCACTTCTAATTTGAATCGTCATCGGACATTTGCAGTCGGACAAAGTGAATGTCAAAGTCAAAACGGCGAGGACGAGAGCGAAGATCTGGCGCGGCGGCGCGGCCGAATCCAAAACCAAACCTGCGAACGACACGCGGAAATGAGGGTACAGCCTCGAGTGTGAATTGAAACGGAGCTTGAAACTCGGCGAGTCTCGATTAGAAATGTACGCGCTCTGGCACTGCAATCGCGAGACGCAGACGAGAGACGAACGGAAATTTAACGAGAAAAAGGGAAGCGCTCGCCTTCTACGTTATATATCGAAGAAGTAAAAGAAAGGAAATGTGAGTCGAGCGTGAGTCTGATTTTTCTTTCTTTCTTTCTTTTTTTTTTTTTTTTTTTTCTCTCCAGTAATGAATCGGCGACGGCAATCGATTCGAGATCCTCGCTGCCATTGCATTTATCCAAATCATCGCGACACTTGATCATTATAAAACGAGCAACGATCGATCGTCATCTCTGATCATTATTATACGAAAAGTTTGTACACGCGTGCGTGAATTTAGAGTGAAAACGAGTGATAACGGGAAAAAAAAGAAGATGGAAATGTAGAAAAAGAGTGAAATTTCTTACCTATGACGTAGGAGACAGAGTCGATCGGACGAAGAAGGAAAAGAAGATAGAAAAGTCGGTTTCCACGAGATTGATGAAGTCGTTGGTGAACGGTGGGACGACGGGCCGGTTAGCGTGGAGTAGCCGTGCTTCCAGGTGGAAGCGTCGCGGCCGATTGAGAGTGACGATGGTGGCGAGGGTGCATCTCACCCCGATTTTTCCGACTCGGGGCTCGGTGGCACTCTCTGCCCACCGTCGTCCGCATTCGCTTTCGCGTTCGCGTTCGCGATCGCGGCCACGTCCACGTTCGCGCCTCCGCCACTTCTTTCACCCGTCGCCTCTCTTCTCGATCCTCGAAGATCCAGAGGTCCTTTCGCTCCGACGCGAGAGCGCATGGTCCATAGCGCCTCCGGAAACCCCCACTGCCCTCTCGCATCGCTCCCCGCCCCTTTAACGCTTCTCTTCGCCCCTGATTTCGAAACGCTTCCGCGTTAACCCCTGTCCCTACCCACGCGCCCCATTCATCCCTTCCTTCGCGCCTACTACTATTTCTCCTCGTCATTCGCTTCTCCGACTTGTCCTTCCGTCCTTTCTCTCTTCCCTTTCTAACGATCTAGCACAGTCACACCTTCGATCTTCCCTGTCCCTTCCATTTTTCCGAGTACATCGCTGATCATCGTCTTTTCATATATCTTCGACGCTTACATTGATCGCGATCTCGTATCGACGAACCCTTACCGGGCTCGAGGCCAGCTTGGAAATTTATAAAATTGTATTTACAGGTATATCGGTGAGTTGCCTTAGAGAACTGCATTGAACTGTATGGGCGATTGGATGAAAACTTGTCGTTTGAAGACAAAGAAATCAATACACTTCTAAACTGTAAAGGAACTGTAAACGTGAGAGAAAGGGATTGTAACATATTGGTGAGATGGGGGAAATCTGGGAAAAGGCCCGGAACGTTCCCCAAGGACGAGACAATTGTCGCCTGCAGAGTGCCACTTGAGATGACGTTGTAACGAAGGCTGGGAATATTTGTTTTAGTCGCCCAAGCCTAGGACTTGAAATGTTAAGGGTGTTATGAGTGTGTGAGAGTGACGAAAGCTTCGAGGAAGCATATCGTAAAGGAATTGGGACGAGAGAACCGAGACTTCAGAAAGTAAAGATCATAAAGAGTTTGTGAGTCGTTTTGTTTTCTATTCAATCCCACATATTTAATTGCTGTGACGTGGCATTGAATTGGTCAGAACAGACGCATCTTAAACGCAGAAGAAGAAAAAGAAGAAGAAAATGAAGAAGAAGAAGAAGAAACGGAAAACTAAAGAGGGGAGGGGCTGTAACATCAGTTGCGGTGGTCGAAGATAAAGGCAGACGACGAAAAACTCATAATGAGGGAGAATTGAAGGGATCGGGAGGGGAAAGGCGAGATATTCGGTGCGAGAGCTGCTATTAAGATTAAGATGCAAGGGGTGGCAGAGTAATGGGAAGGCGTGTAGTGGACGATGGGAATGCAGACCCAGAGGTGGAATGGAACGCGGAGCCTCCGTAGAATTCTCGATACGTGAACACGTAGAGGCGGTCGCTTTATTAAACCGGCTTTTATCACGTTCCAGAAACCGAGTCCTCCGGCCACGCGAGACTCGAGGGAACGCCGATCGATCGTTTCCTTGCGTGGCCGCCGACGCTCGTGACGCTTCACGTTGAAAAATTCGTCCTGAAATAATCGTGCGCGAAATCGCGAGAGGAGGGGGGGGGCACGACGGGGGGAAAAAGGAACGACGAGACACGATAGCTCGTTTGATAGGCGACTCGTGTGAACGGCATTGGCGATTAAACCGCGAGATACCTGCCGTAACCTCCTGCGTTACCACCTGTGGAGCCGAACGAGGAAGTGATATAGAAATTCCAAGCAGGAAAGCGAATTCACTTGTTGATTTTAGGGAAACTCCAGGGAAAAGCGCGAGCACCAGCTGCAACTTGTTGCTAAATCGACACGAGCTTACACGAGCAACTCTTCGTTCGATCTTCTCGGCTGCTTCTCTCGGTCGATTCCGATTCTTCTCGGCTCGCTTCCATCGAGCTCGATTAGGGCGGCCGGGAAACGAACCAAAGACATCCAGATAGAACGAGATAGGAAAAGAGCCTGTCGGCGACAGGCGACTCCTCTATCTCGCTGTTCCTATCTACCGCGTAATTAATTCGAGAAGAACCGAGCTTCGGATAGCGACGCCAGCGATCGTCTTTTCCACAGATTGCTCGCTTTTCCTTCCAGCCATTTCGTCCGAAATCGCTGTCTAGGCACGATTCTTAGGACTGAGAACACTGAGTTCCACAGCTGGCGTTCCACAGCTGGAAAAGCTCTACTTGTGTTGTACAAAATTGTTGTTTAAAGAAGTGAACAGAATATTCCGTACAGCGGAGAAAGTATGAAAATGTTGTTTCAGGCTTATCCTCGACTTCTTGTTTAACTTTACGTCTCTCAGATTGGTGGAAGCGAAAGAAATTCCCTCGGAGTGAGAAGTCTCGAAATCGTTCATAATGACTGCCTCAAACGATAGTATTTAATACCTTGTGAATGAAGATCGCGAGTGGGTATCTGCAACATTTTTCGTTAAAGTTAATAATAAATCAAAACGATATAATATCAATTGATATATATATATATATATTCATGTATATTTACCTAATAAATTTTATTTTCTCTCTACTATAAATTACGATAAACGTACAAGAAAAAAACATAATAAATTACATAATAAACGCTTCCGCTTGCTTCTTCTTTCCCTCGTTTCCTTTCTCCTGGCTGTCTCCCGCATTTTCGCAATTTGTCGTCGCTAGAGAGAAGGCCTCGAGTTCAAGGCGGGCTCGATTCAAGCCGAGCCAAGTCCAGAAATCGCGTTGACAGTAATCGCAAGAATGATGCTTTGGATAACACTCGCGGCGAGATCCTGGGATATCGCAGGATTACAGAAAAACTCACTTAACCGGTAATTGCCGAAGAATCCAAGAATTGTCCCGACGTTCGCCACCCATTTATAGGTCTCTTTTCTTCTCCCTTCGTCTCTACGTCGATCCATCGACGAAAGCAAGATACAACTCGATGTAACAACCTCTCGAAGGCGACTAACGATTGGTCCGTAGCCGAAAACGCAGTTCGAAGAAGAAGAAGAAGAAGAGTAACAAAGAAATAGCGAACGAACGGAGAGACGTGATCATCGATAGGGAGGCCAATAGAATTTCTTGAACGGAGCTTCAACTATCGTCGACGAACAGGAACGTGGCTTTCTTTCTTCTGGCCAATATTCGGAGAGACGCGTTTGTTCGCGCGTACCGTGATTCAAAACTGAAGAAAATGAAATTTTACAGCGTCTGGACATACGACCAGACTGAAAGGTATAATATATTCCGAAGACGTGTATCACTTGCGTTTTCTTGGTTATTCGCTACGTTATTGTTTCTAAGAAACATCAATTAATCCAAATATACTCGTGCTTGAGTCAACACTCTAATCGCAAGTATCTTATAGTCTGACAAAAAATAATCTTGTAAAAAGTGTAAGAAAAAAATTGAACCTGCTTTCGGTATTCAATACAAGCAATCGAATCATATGGATCATGCTGAGGTTAATGTTAAATTAGCATGTGCAAGAGCGGTAAATGATAGCTCGCGGACACTGCAATTTACATCTCGATCGACAAGACGGAACACCTTTTTCTCCTGCTACGGAGATTCGTCTTGCCGCGAAATCAAAACGAGAATAGAACGCGCGAAACGTTTTAACTCGAACGATCGATTACATTGAAACCCTTTCTCCCGGCTACTTTTGCTCACTCCTCTTTTATTCCTCGCACGACGAGTTGACTTCGCATCGCCTCGATTATCGTCGTCCTTTCATCCTTTCGGCAGCGACAGAGAGAAAGATATTTGGAGACTGATTGATATTTTCGATTCAATTGTTTATTCGATTAGCCGTGTCTACTCGTGTCCGTTCGAAATAACGACATCCGTCTTGATGATTGCTAGGTGAACGAACGAACAGAGAAAGGAAATAGAGGTGTTGCTCGATGAATAAACGTCAGTTCACGCTTCGTATCATGGTGAAGAACGAAGCAGCGGTGGATATCATCTGGAAAGAAAGATGAACAGACAAAATAAGGGAAACAAGGGGGAAGAGAATGGAGGAGAGAAAGAAAGTGATACAGAGGCAAACGTTTCCAGCGAAAGGACTGCGAATTTTCCAGCGGTTAAGCGGACCGGCCTCTGACTTCTGATTATAAGCAAGTTCGTCGGGTTTCGTAAACTGCAAGGGTATTGATACCACGGCAGCGAATACGCCGCGCGACTAATAGCTTCACTCTGAAAGAGAAACGAAAGAAACAGATCGTTTTGGAAAACTGGACGTGCTGGTTTCAAGTGAAATCTCCTCTAAGCGTGTCGGATATCTATAAGTCTTTTGTTTGAGTTTTCATTGATGCACTGATGAAAAGATTTCTTATTATTATTACATTAATAATACAATATAGTATTAACCCATTTGCATCATCGCTCTATTTAAGCTGCCGCGTTGAAATATCAGC
>CAJDYZ010000165.1:3630-14037 GCA_903986555.1 Heterotrigona itama
ATGTCGAGTCTATCAAATGGATCACAGGGGAAATCTAAATGATCAATGTAAATATCTGTTTATTTCCTGTGTCACGTGTCCTTTCGAATGTATGTTTGCAGATTAAAGTTGAAACAAATTAAAACAGAGAGAGGAATTACTGCCATTGAAGATTTTATTAAGATACCAACAGTTATAAAATACATGTTGTCGTATAAATTACAATCGAGATTACAATCGCGGTTGAGCAAGGTCCTTGGTATTTTATTTATCCTTGTTAATAGTTCGCGAGAGTTCTACAAGGTATAAAATATAAGCGATTTAAAATTGAATTTCTTAAGGTTGCCTAAGGCAAATTCTTATGTAAACGTTTCTTTTTCTTTTTTCTTTTTTGTTAGAATTATTTACTTACGATATCGAATTAGAATTTAAATTATTAATTTAAGCTCAAGGGTAATTTAATCTTTTCTTAATCAATAGAAGATATCGATCGAATGCAGTGACAGATTCTAGTTATACATTATAGAAGAATGTTCTTCCAGTCGCCGAAATAGCTCAGTTGGGAGAGCGTTAGACTGAAGATCTAAATGTCCCTGGTTCGATCCCGGGTTTCGGCAGGCACTTTTTTTTTTTTCATTTCACCATATTACTTCCAGACACATCCAGAAACTGAAAAATCACTTTCAACGTCATTCTTTTAATTTATTTCAAATATTTTTAAGTGGCAATATTGTCGTAGATTTGTATATTTATTTCTATGTTTATTGATATTACTGAATGATAAGTTCATAATACGAATTTCATAACCTACCTTTTGAAGAAATGATACAAAAATTATTTACATATATCTACATTCGAATACTTTTACGAGTTTTTAGAAAAAAAATTAGGTTTTACGCAAAAGTAATAAACGATTGATTGTGGTTGTTCCTTAAGAAGATGTAAATGAAATTATTTACTCGAGTGTTTGGCAGTCTTCTCGTTATGACAAAGAAATAACAATAGGAAGTAATACATTGTATTTTGTTACAGAATCATGCTCAGGAATATATCGAAAATGGCGTATCTCGAAGTAATCCTGTTTTTATGTAAGTACACGATCTTCCTCCTGATTCAATATCAGTCCTTTTTTAGTTTACGTTACACAAATATTACTTTGGCGTTTCATTCAATGTCGAAACACGGGAAACGAATATCATTTTTCCAATCTTTGTTTCTTTTTCTCTCTTTCACTGTGATGTGGACGCTTACGTGTGGACTCGGTTTTTCAGGTTCAGTGGTCGCTTTCATGGTCAGCAATTGTGAAGCCGAGGTGACTACGATTGTTAATTAAACAATTTCTACCAGAAACGGTGCAAAACAGAGATATTATGAAAACGAGTCACAAAATATATGTCAGAGAAGATGCAAAATTACATTTCTCGTAAAATGTAGTTAATTGCCACTTGACAAGTGTCAAACGAGATCTAACCTAATTATTCCAATTACACTCTGATCCAGTGGTGGCCTAACCAAACTTTTGTACCCTCCTCTTTTTCTTTCAAGCGAGCTCCGACGCAACACTAAATTATTTTAACGGCAAAGCCGTGTTTATAAATACATATTTATAATTTATAAACATATTTATAAACGTGCAAATATGGTATAATGGTAAACATATTTATAAATAGTAAATATATTAAGTATTAGAGTAAGATATTATTATTATTTGTTAGAATAATAGTAATAAATTTAAAGATATTAATAAATAGTAATAATAGTAATAAAATTAAGATATTATTATTATTATTGTCATTTGTTAGAATAATAATGTAATGAATAAATAATAATAATCAATTTAGAAATATTTAATATTTTATATTGAATATTTACATATTTTAAATATATATTATTTATGTATTTTATTGTATATATATATATATATATTATACATATTTATATACAATTTTAATTATTTATTAGTGTAAATAATAACAACAATAATAATAATAATTTATTACTCATGTTTAATATTTATATACAATTTTAATTATTTATTAGAGTAAATAATAATAGTAATAGCTTACTCCAATATTTTTATTCTAAATAACTTGGCTCTATGCGCCACTAGAAATCATGAAATGCACCATTAGCGGCACACAGTGGTTGGCCATCGCTGGTCTAATGGCCACGTGCCCTGGGATACTTAATCACATTGCTTGAATTGCTTTCACTTGCAGCCAGAGGCTAGTAACGAGAAGGCAAATCTGCCGAAACTCTCGTTGGGCTTGTCGAGCATAGAGGCATCGATAGAGAACGAGGAGTCATTGAGGAGAATAGTGAAGAGGCTGGCACCGGAGAAGAATGGCGAGTACCAAATTTATCAAGGTTCCTAAGCCAATTCATACTATCTCTTACTCACACGCCGAGACTAACTCTAACTCATTTTCAACCGTACTGAACCTTAACTGCGTCCCATCTCTAAAACATCATCTTTCGCGTTTCTTTCCCAGTCTTCTTCGGCAATGTGGACCTTCTCAAGGAATGGCTCAAAGGAGCGGGTATTATTAATAACAATAACACCGCATAAGTATACCAGCCGCTTTCTCCTCCAGCTTCCTTTTCATCACTTCGAAGTAGAATAAAGCGCATGCGTCTGGCCGACAGGTTCTTTTGATACCGATCGACCGATCGGTGGATCACCAGGAAATCGATATCGGCTCGGTGAAAAAAAGGAAAAAAGGGAGTTCCCTGCTTGGAAAATTTCTAACAACTCCAAGAGTGCATGTCGTTAACTTGCATGTCGCGATTAACCAATGCTTGACTTTTTAGATGTTACATTGAAATTAACAATAAACTCCTAGAATGTTACATCGTGCACGCGAGACAAAGAAATACAGATAAATTTCGTTCTGGGAGATTGGAACGGTGGGCGGATTTTTAGAGAGAAGTGCGGGACGATAGTAATCGCGCAATGAAAAAAGAAAAGAAAGGAGAAAAACGTGCTCTTGTAATTTAGGCGTGACAGGACAGCCGGGTGTGGACTTTCCAGCCCTGACGACGATCCCAGCCACTTCGTTCAGCTGTCGCGGTCTGAAAGGTGGTTACTACGCGGACTTGGAGACGAATTGTCAAGTAAGTAGCAAAATGAAACGGCTTAATACACATCTTGCCGCAAACGTAATTACTTTAATCAAACGGCATTCGGGTTTCAGCGTTGCGACACCGCGGCGCACCGCCTCTCCGTTCCGCGACAACGTAATCGAGCGAGAACCCGACGAATAGAAAAAAAGTTTAAAATTTTTGAAACTTTCTCCTACATCAGAGTAGAGGACAAAGCCTTTTATTAACGTCGAATTAATACAAAGAGAGAAATTAGATCGGCTGTTTTAAACTACTGTCATGGTTAACTAATAAACGAGCCATTTATTTTGAAAGTGGCCTAAATCCATTTTCAAAAAAAAAAAAAATTATCTTTTTAAACAAATTGTAAATAATATATTGGAATAATATCTTGGATATTTTTTTAATTTTATTAAGACAAAATTGTACATATATATTTTTTTATTTTAAGATAATTTTATTTTCTTCAAGAGATTTATGCCTTTTTAAAAATTAAAAAAATTATTTCATTAATTTCGAAAGTGGCCTAAGTCCATTTTTTAAAAAAAGAAAAACAATTATCTTTTCATTTTTAAACAAATTGTAAATAATATATTTGAATGATATCTTGGATATGTTTTAATTTTATAACACAAAATTGTACATATATATATATATATATATTTTTTTTTTTATTTTAAGGTAATTTTATTTTCTTCAAGAGATTCATGCCTTTTTAAAAATTAAAAAAATTATTTCATTAATTTCGAAAGTGGCCTAAGTCCATTTTTTAAAAAAAGAAAAACAATTATCTTTTCATTTTTAAACAAATTGTAAATAATATATTTGAATGATATCTTGGATATGTTTTAATTTTATAACACAAAATTGTACATATATATATATATATATTTTTTTTTATTTTAAGGTAATTTTATTTTCTTCAAGAGATTCATGCCTTTTTAAAAATTAAAAAAGTTATTTCATTAATTTCGAAAGTGGCCTAAGTCCATTTAAGACCATCGAAACGATTATTTTTATCACACTGAATTGGGTTGATAAATTATACACCCTTAGAAACACAGAAACATTATACTATGTGTATTGATATTTTTAAATTTATTAAATACCTCGATTCAAAAAATGGACTCTGACCAGTTTCAAAAAATGAATTCTCTCTCTTTCTCTTTTAACAGTCATCGATACTTCTCTGTTCAGGTGTTCCACATTTGCGACAACGGACGAAAGATCTCGTTCCTCTGCCCGAACGGCACGATCTTCCAACAGTCGCAGCTGATTTGCGATTGGTGGTTCAAGGTGGACTGCAGCAAGTCCACGGAGCTGTACGAGCAAAGTAGCGAGCAACTGTTGGAGGAGGAGCGACGGCGAGCCGAGTCGCGGAAATCGAGATTGGATTATCAACAGTCGATCGAGTCTGGCGGTCAGCAGGACTACTACGACGTTCAGAGTCTCAGCTACGACGGCAAGCAGAACGGGAGGATCAAACCGTACGAGGAGCGAACGCAGGAGAACCAAGTGCAATCGAACAGAGAGAGGATCAAATCCTCCCGATACTTCGACTCTTCGAATAACTTCAATAGCCAAGAGTCGAGCTCGCGAGAGAGGGACGGCGATCAAACGTCATTCACCGCGAGTGGGATTCAACGAAAGCAGCAGCAGTTCAATCAATTCGCGTCAAGGAACACAGAGGACGAGGTGAACGTGAACAGGCATTCGACGACGAGCGGCAGTCAGCAGTCAGATTACTACAGCACACCGAAGAAAGCTCAGACTTACCACGTCACCAACAGAAACTCGAACAGCCAACGAGACGACAAGGGCGCTTTGAAGAGGTTGAAGTTCAAAGGCCAGAGCAGAGGTAACCTCACGTCGCAGAGAGTCACGCCAGCTTACACAGAGTCGACGACGTTCAGGGGAGGCAACACCAGCCCCGTGAAGGAGTCGCAGCAGTTCGCGGAGAGCGCCGCGTTCGTTAGTAATCGTGGCAATCGGTTCAACGAGAACACCGGTAACACGCATCAGTATTACTATCAATTGTACATCAATCGCGATCCAACTACGAGGAGTCCTGCCTATGACTCGACCACGACCACGACCACGTGGAGACGGGGGAACAACGAGAACGACGTGTCCACGCAGAGGAACGACTACTCGTTCTTCACGGACACGGGGTCCACTTATTACGAGACGACCACGCAATATTCGACTCCTGAACCGTGCAACGACGAGCTCACGACGGACAATAGTCCCCCGAGCCATACGTCTACCTACGTCGATACTCAACCGACCACTGAATCACTTCTGTTTGCCAATAGTAACTACGAGTACCGTGGAAGCCTGAGGACCACCGGGACTAACCTTCGGAGCAGTTTCGTTAATAAGAGTTATTACAACAGTAATAACAATAGTAACAGGGAGAGCAGCAGAGCGACTGTCGCGAGTAACGCAGGAACGATTCCGCCAACGACTCGTTCCTACGTGACCACGGACGCCTATCGTCAGAACACCATCACCCCGAGCACTTCCTCGCAGCAAAGGTACACCGCGAACTATGTTTCTGGCACGCCGACCGCATCCTTTCGCGGCAGCAACAGCTTTGGACGCAGTACGGAGAAACCAACAACGACCCGAGCGACTACGACCGACGCGTTGAAACTGACCAGCAAGAGTCCAGTCACAGTCTCGCCGGGTTATCGGCAAAATTCGATCGGCACGATCGCCGATAGCGGCCAGTCGAAGAGATTGAACGTTGACACGAAACTGACCAGCAAAAATCCAAGCACAGTCTCGCCGGTAGTCTATCGGCAGAACTCGATCACCACGAGCACGGAGAAGCCTTCTCGAAGCACGGCGGCTTATCAACCGAACACCGTCACCGAGAAAGATTTGAGTCCCTACGACAGAAGCTTCACGTACAAACAGGGCAAAGTGATGTCCACCCTGGGTCCTTACGTGCCGTTTACGAGGAACTACGCGCAGCAAACGTCCAGCGGTGCTGCGAAGCCGACTCCGTACACGGCCACGGTGCCCACTTTCACGACGAGTTACAGCTCTTCGGGGACGAGGGCTGTGACGCCGAAGTTGAAATATCCCACGCCAACGTCGTTGGGTAAGATCAAGTCGAGGGTTTCCGAGAGGGAGCACGCGCTGAGTATGCTGCACTCTCTGAAGAGTCTCGAGCACACGGTGCCGAGTTTGTCAGACGTGTTTAGGGGGAACGAGAGAGTGTCGAACGTTTCCGCTCCTCCGGCTGCTTCGACGTTGCACTCCTTGGCGCTCTATTTCTCCACGGCCACGGAGAACTTCGATTCGAACGAAACGACGGACTCGTCGGTCAGCGTGGAGTCGGTTAACGCGGAGGCACTGTCGAAGAGGAGCAACGGGACGGTCCAGGTGCCGACCAGTCTTTTAACTAGGCACACCGTCGACTCATACGCGAAACTGTTCAAGCTGAGCAACGATGATGTGGAGACGAACAACGTGACGACGGAGGATCGCTCGGACAATTCCTCCAGCGAGGATGACAGCTCGGAGGACGATTTGGAGCTTCAACAAAGCGGCGGCTCGTTGGACGATCTTCGAAGGTCGAACAGCACCAGGCTGCGAGAGTTGGCCCAGGTGTTCACGCACGCTCTGTCCGCTTACTTGTTGGACCCGGACTCGTTCAAGAGGGTGCTGACAGAGATCAGACCGACCGAGCCGTCGAGAACCACGGAGGAGAGCGGGGATTCGTGGAGGACTACAACTCTGTATCCGACAACCGGAGAAGACGAGGAGAACACCTCCTCGACCAAGGAGAAGGACGAGGTCTTAGACTTCTCTGACGATGGCAACGACGTCAGACAGAAATTAACCACCGTTTATCCCACCACCTACGAACCGCCCACCACCACCGTTCAAGAAAGCGTCTACGACACGCTCAGTACGTTACCGAGCACTTACTACGTTACAACTCCCAGAGTGTCTTCATCTCAAGACGCGCTCGAGTACAGTACGAACCCTGTGACGAACGCGTACCTCGAGACCTCCGAGCCTCCCACGGAGAGCACGTCCACGTTGGAGCCGAACAGCACGCCGTACGCGAGTTTCGACAGTCAGACTAACGAGGTTACGAACGATCCGTTTGACCTGGACACTGGGAACCAGAGCCGCGTCGGGGGTTTCCAGAACAACAGCGTTACAACTGTCGCGGAGCCGGTTGAAAAGTTACTCGTCACCACCCCCATAAGCGACAATTACGTAGTCTCACCGATACCATTCTCCCCGTCCATGTTCGTGCACATGGCCACCTACAACTGGAACAAAAAGTCGACGAGCAAGAAGCCCGAGCAGCAGCTCACACCTCCGTTCTTCGACAATCACTTGGAGGCAGTCCGAAAGGCCTCCTCTTCGAGAGTTACTGCTGAGAGTTACTCCAGTACCCCCATGTCCACCACTCTGGATCCATTCTCGGGCAAGAGCTACGGAACGTCGACTCGTGAGAGCTCGCAAAAGAACGCTCGTCACAGGTTGTTAGTCGAGTCGAAGGAACCGAAATCTGGATTCTCGCTGCCGACGTTACGAAGCAGTTACACCAAGTTCCGCGACCTTTACAATCGCATAACGGACGAGCGTGACGTGGAAGCTACGACCACGACAGCGCCCGTCACCGAGTCGACCACGACGAACAGCGTGGACACCACACCCTGCGCGGATGACGATTCTTCCGAGTCTGTGGACCAGAGGGAAGACACGAAGATCGATCTAGAGAACGATCACTGGACTTCGTCACCGGCTGTCACCCACTTGTGGGAGACCTCGGTGTTCGTCGACCCTCAGAGGATCAATCACGACTTGGAGTCGGATCTTGCACCTTCCACCGTTACGACAGGCACGTTCGGGCGCACGCTTGATAGCGGAGAAAGAGAGGAGTACGAGAACACGCCTTCCTTAGGCGAAGACGTGTCGAGCAGCTCGGAGGAATCGTTCGTCAGCGAGGAGGAAGACGCGCCATTCTCGTCGCAGAGACTCTCCAGGGACAAGGACTCGCCTACGACGTTCTCTCTGCTCCCGACGTCGTTCACCTCGTCCACCGTCGACAACGCTATCACGTCAAAGCCGTTGATAACTACTCGCAGCAGTAGTATCACCACGACCATAACGTCCTCCATAACGTCCTCTTCGACGAACTCGGATACACCCGTGGGTTACACTTCGTTGCTACCCTACACGGGCGTAGCTGCGAGTAAATCGAACGGGACTGAAGGCGAGATCGCGGAGAGACTGTTCGGCAAATTGAACGCCTCGAGCACGGACGCGTTGATGAGGGTGATGAAACAGGTGGACAACAACGAGACTGTTCGACAGCTCGTGTTGCTCTTGATACGACACTGCAGGGACCCGGCGAACAACACGCTTCAACGCGAGAGGGAGGAGCTGTTGAACGCGTTGCTTCGACTTCCAGTCAACGAGTTCTCGTCGCAGGAGTCGAGGAACGCGGTGGCCGGGATCAATCAGCTCGGTTTGTCCAATCGCGCGAGCAGTGCCTCCACGACTCCTTCAACACCATTGGTGCTCACCGATCCGCCGGTCACCACGTTCAGGAGTAGAAAGAGCCGGAGATTTCGCACCACCACGGAGAACTCGGCGAGCATCGTCAGACGATCGGAAATGACCGCGACATCCACCGACGAAAATAATCCTCCGCTGGGCGGCGAGACAACGTCCGCGTCCGACAACAGGGCCCTGGAACTTCTCAGATCGTTGTACACGATAGCTACCAAATGGGGGTGAGATCCCCCGGGAAGTTCGGGGCAGATTCAAGTCGCATGGATCGTTTAACGTTTCGACAGGCTCTGAAGATAAATCCCTTTCTCTGCTAACGTGTCTCTTCGAGGAAACGGAAACTTTTATATATATGTATTTCGTGTCAATATGTGTGTAGTTTGTTTCAGATCGGTCGATCGTTCAAGATTATGAATTATTCGATATAGAGTATGATAATTAACTTGATTTGCATGAATCGATTATATCGTATTATGAATTAAGTTTCTTCCTTGCTTTCTTCGGTGTTCATGATCGAGAATGATTTCCGAATGGTTGATTAATTCTTCTAGACAACTGTTCATAATAATTTGTTTTGATTTGATTTGAATGAGTCGATCGTACTGCGAGTCGAGTTTTCCTTTCTTTTCGCTGGCGTTTAATCTTGAACGGTCGATCGATCGTCGACGATCTTTGTCGATTTTTCAATTTGGCTGGGGGCAATTAAATCGAGAGTGGAAGGTTTCTACGGGTGATGGGAGCGTAACACGACGGAAGTATCTTCCTTCTCATTTTTTTTTCTTCTTCCTCTACACGCACACGAAATCTTTTCAAACTTTCAAACGTTAATGGATCGAGCTTTGCCTTGAATTCAAGCCACTTCGATTGATACACGTGCATGATCGGCCCGCAATCAGCGAATATAGAATACACTCTGGCAATGAGTATTTCAACTATTTTCATTTTTTTTAAATTCTGTAATAAAGAAAATATTTCTTCACCCAACGCGAGAGATACCTTCTTGCTCGATCTCTCGATCGGTTTGAATTCAAGCCAGCTGATTAATCTGATCTAGAGGATCGGTGAAACGACTGCCGGTTAATTTCATTGGCAAATGAAATTCTTTGGAACTCGTTCGTCCGGCTGTAAATGAACTACGTACCTACGTATTATATCTTGCAGTTGCATCTGATCGTTAACAGTATTACGTCGCGTCCAAGTACGCTGTATCATAATCGTTGTACATCAACTTCGTTGAATAAATAAGGAGATTCTTCGATCGATTTCTATAATAGAGATTTTAACAGTTTATCTTCGACGAGGAATACTCTGTCTGTACATGAAATGCTGAAATGACTTCTGAAATAGTTTGCGAATATTTCAACTCGTCAAGGGCCGAGATCGGTCCCAATTTATGACTGAAATTCGAATTTTTAATGTAGTATTTCCAAGACAAATTTCTCAACAAGCTCCGTCTTTGACGAGTTGAAATCACTCGAAGGAAAAACTTATATCGTAAACACTTAGATTACTTGGAATCGCTTTGAATCTTGGTGCTGGTGTGTTTCTTTGCGACTGGATACCCTAAAGATACCATAAAGATACGAGGCCCTTGTCAAACCGGTATTCAACCCGTTCACAGTGTTTTCTTTTTTATTTTGCTCTAGAAAAACAATTTTTTTCCCCTTTTTTTGTTCTTTTCGTGTTTTCTACAAAAATACAATCGACATTGTTTTTCACCTTTTCGTTTCAAGAGATCGCCTTAAATCTCAAGATCACTTCATATATATATATATATATATA
>CAJDYZ010000173.1:0-13515 GCA_903986555.1 Heterotrigona itama
AAAGCTAATTTGTCATGTGAAAAAAGGAAGAAAGATGGTCTTTGCTGGAAAAGTCAGAGACTCTTCTTGCGTTTAAGATTCATCAGTTAATCAGGGAACTAAAATAGCACCGAAAAATTCGATAGAATCGAAATTTTCTGTCGCCGTTCCCATCGAAAGGAATCGGTGCTTCTCGTCGTTGGTCGAGTGTTCGCCTCGTTACACGAAACGGGGTCGATTTTGCGTGACGTTTTCCCCCGGAAACGGCCGATGCGGCACTTTTGGCTCGTCGATCGGGCAAACGACAGGCCGGAAAATTCCTTTTTTTTCTCCCCCCCACTCTGTTTCTTCTTTCGTCTTGCTTCTTCCTTCTCCTCCTCTCTTTTTTCGGCATCTCTCGATCCTTCGCAGGCCCTCGAAAGTGCGCTCGCGTCGAACTCGAGGGCTCGAGTATCTTGAAGAGCACAGAATCGGTATATCTTCTTTCCGTTCGTTACGTCGCGCCGCTCAACTCGTTAATTCAGTATCGATTCTCGATCGTGTCCCAAAGAATCTCCCTCGAGGACCGTCGAATCCGCAATAGCCTTTTCTCGCGACGAGAAATATCCACCGTCTGTTTTCTCATTTGGCGCGACGAATTCCGAGAATTTGCCTCTATTCGATCGAAAGAATTTCACGTGAAATCATCAACCTTTCTTTGGTAATCATACTTAATGATAAAGACTATCAATAAGTTTAAGAAATGAGCAGGTAACCTGAGAGTTGTTGATTTTGTTTCAGGACAGGACAGAGTGCAGTATCTACCTCTTGTCTCGATCGAGAAAATTTCACAAGTGAAAGGCGTGAAATCCAACTATTTCCCGTGGTAGTGATATTTGGTAACAAAAACTGTCGACAAGTTCAAAAAACGAGCGAGTAACCTGAACGTTAATTTTGCTTCAATCTGTGAATAAAACGCCATGAAATGGTACCAAACCTCTTTTAACGCTAATGTCAATAAGTTAAACGAGATAGTTTTAAGACTGACGATAAGTTTAAAAAAACGAGCGTGTAACCTGGAAGTTGTTGATCTTGTTTTAGAGTGCAATCTCTACTTCAAAGAAGTAGGTGGCACCTGAAGAAAAGAAGCCCATCGAATCTTCCAAAGAGAAAGAAGAGGAGGAGCAGGAGGAAGAGAAGAAGGACTCGAACAATAAATCGGAGCAATAATTAATTACCAATAATATTCGCGGGGCCACGGTTGAGTCCTTGGTGAAATGAAAAGCGGTTCGAACACTAGCGCAACGCGGCCATGCTCCACTTCCTCCGACCTTCCCTCGCGTGATATCGCTTTCGAGGCGGCGCGAGGGCACGTAAGATTCACAGAGCCCTCGCATAATGATTCGTTAGTTTCCCCGTGCAGCCATCGTGGGCTACCTACAGAGCACGACGTTCGTATGTAGACTTCGAGTGGCCGTAAGTGGATGGTACCGCAGGGTGGCGGTGTACACACACACACACACGCATACCTATACGACAAACCAGGAGCTCGTTTGGTCTCTATTTGTCCCCAGAAGTTCAAGAGTCCGCTGTATACATACGCGTATACATACACATCTGAACGTATGTACACGTATGTGCCACGTACATACGTATATAAAACGATCGACTCTCACAATCAGTCGCGTTTCGTCTCTCTCTCTCTCGCTGGCTCTCCCTCTTTTGCTATCTCTCCTTCGAGCTACTCTTTCCGCGTCCCGTTTCCAAGGCTGGCCTTCGTGGCCAGTATTCACAGCTCGGGCGAGATCCGAGTACCATCGAGCCTGAAACTCGTTATCGAAACTTATGCGCGGGCGTACAACCAGCGATACCTCGCCCCTGGCGAGGCCACGCGAAAATCCGCGGCTGATTGCAATCAGCCCTCTTTGCGAACTTCCGCGCTCAATTCCGCATAGACTTCGCCGAGTCATCGACTCGGGGGAGTCCCTGACGACTTCCGGTTTAGGGAGCGAACGCACGCCTTCCGCCTGGTACAGCATTTAGCGTCTTGTCTCGGTTCTCCCCATGCTCGATTCCTCCGGACGAAATCTCTCGCGAGCATCTGTTTGCAAGCCATTGCATTCCGTCGAATATCGTCGAAGATGGCGACTACTCGTGCATTGAAGAAGAAATCGTCAAAAATGAAAAGAAGACAGAGAATTGAGATTGATGACGATGACGAGTTCTCAAAGAAGAAAGAAGCAGTTTTTTTGTAGAAATTTATAATAATTCATAGCGAAATAGTTATGTAGAATAATGCATAATATGATATTTGACAACGTTGTATTTATTGTGTTACGGATAATTCATTGCAAAAATGGTCATTTTTACCAGAGTTTAAAATTGATAATGATTATGAGTTCTTAAAGAAAAAAGAAGAAAGAAGATTGGAGTGACAAAATAGTTTTTGTAGAATGAAATATATTTAGAGAATTTTGTAAAAGAATTGAGATAATATCTATGATAGTAAAAGATGTATACATGTACAAACATAGTATTTATTGTGTTGCAGCTAATTCATTGCGAAAATAGTCATTTTTACCAAAGTTTAAAATTGATAATGAGTTCTTAAAGAAAAAAGGAGAAAAAAGATTGAAGTGACAAAATAGTTTTTATAGAATGAAATGTATTTAGAGAATTTTATAAAAGAATTAAAATAATATCTATGATAGTAAAAGATGTATACAGATACAAACATGGTATTTATTGTGTTGCAAGTAATTCATTGCGAAAATAGTCATTTTTACCAGAGTTTAAAATTGATAATGAGTTCTTAAAGAAAAAAGAAGAAAGAAGATTGGAGAGACAAAATAGTTTTTGTAGAATAAAATGTGTTTAAAGAATTTTATAAAAGAATTGAGATAATATCTGTAATAGAAGATATATAGTAGAAGATACAGAAGATAATAGAAGATATACCTATGCATATGATATTTGACATGGTATTTATTGTGTTGCAGGTAATTCATTGCGAAAATGGTCATTTTTACTACATTTTGCTAGAATTTGAAGTTGATGACGATTATGAGCTGTCAAAGAAAAAAGAAGAAAGAAGGTTTGAGAGACAAAATAGTTTTTGTAGAATAAAATGTGTTTAAAGAATTTTATAAAAGAATTTAGATAATATCTGTGATAGAAGATATATAGTAGAAGATACAGAAGATAATAGAAGATATATCTACGCATAATATGATATTTGACATGGTATTTGCTGTGTTACAGATTATTCATTGTGAAAAATGGTCATTTTTATTACACTTTCCTAGAATTTAAAGTTGATGACGATTATGAGAAAGAAGGAAGAAGGTTCGAGAGACAAAATAGTTTTTATAGAATAAAATGTATTTAAGAAATTTTATGAAAAAATTGAGTTAATACCTATCATGGTAAGACGTCATGCATCTATACAAAATATGATAACATAATATATCATAGATGATTCATTGTGAAAATGGTCAGTTGGTGGTTTCTGTTACTTTTTGCTACAATTTGAAGTGATATAATGATGGTTATGAACTCTTAAAGTAAAAAAAAAAAAAGAAGAGAGAAGAACGGTTTTTGTAGAATGAAATGTGTTCAAAGAACTTCATAAAAGACCTTGTGCAGAATATAACATTCGAAAACATGGCATTTACCGTGTCATAGGTGAATCATTGTGAAATTGGTAAATTGGTCATTTTTGCTACTTTCTCGTCGTTGATGACCACCGAACGGAGAAGTTCGTTCGTGGCAGATACGGTGTTCGTGAATGATCGTATGTCGATCGTGCGTGTTTCAGGCTTTAGACAAACGACAAGCGGATTAAACGGAGAGACGCGCGGTAGACAAAACGGTAGACTGAACGAGGGGACGCGAGCGGCCAGGATGCAACCAATGAGCTGCGCAACAATTATTTATTGTTACCAGACTGGCGTATCGTGCCGGGCAGACCTGTCTGCCCAATGAAGATTGCTCGTTAAAATCTGATTCTGGCTTTACCGCTTTAAATGGCCACCGCCGAAACCGTTTGCTTGCAACCTCGGCCAAATCAGCCCGTGTGTTGCACGAACGACGAGACCAAAGGAATATTGGCCTGAACGTGTTAATACAAAACATAGTTTACTTACGTGGGGAAGATGTAGAAGCAAGAGATGAAAAGGTGACGGAACGAGATAGAATGACAACGGCGTTTTGCAATGAATGATTAATTTATGTTGAAGCAGAGATTGAATTTGTTGACTTTCGGTTGACTAGGGGGATTTATTTTTATGCTCTTTCTAGGCTTCGCGTATTTTCGTGGACGTTAATTCGATAATTGGCGATTCGGTGGCTGGCCGCTAGAGAAAAATTTCGGGTACCTAAGACAATATTTACACGCTCAGCCTGAGAGTGACTCTCCGGGTTGACGATTCTACCTGCTTGAATTCCATTTCTCGTGCTTCGAACAAACACACTTCTCCGAAAGCGTTTTTCAACGCATTGGCAGCATCGTGCCTGCACGATTTGCTTAACACTTTCACCAGCAGAGTTAGTGAACGCGTGCAAATAATATCTACCTATCACTTCAACGCGCTGAACATCACTCGAAAATAGCCGACACCTAGGTGTGCTCTCTCCTGGAAAAATTTCCACCTGGGGCACCAGTTTCTCTCCGTTTGGAAGTTCATTTGTCCATCACGAATGTGAGATTGGTGTGCCAACAAATTGTCTTAGAACACGTGGCGGGAACAAGCAACGATCAAGCCCCCTGAACAGGCATTTATCCTAAATTCTATCAATTAGATATACTCGTAGGTTTAGGTTAGGTTTGGCTGAAAAAACGTCCATTAATTTCAGAGGTTCGCAATCGAACGTCTATTCGTCGCAGCAGTTTGCCTCGACATTTCCGGCTAACAACTCCGACGCAACCAACGCCCCTGAGGTCGATCGATCCGATTGGCCGAGAGACGTAGATACACCCACGCGTACACCCACCACCTGCTCCCTGCAATTAATCTCCTCTCAGCAATTAATCCTCATCGCGTGCGTGCGTGCGTGCGTGCGTGCGTGTGTAAGCCTGTGTGCACAATTTCAAGCACCGTGTTCTGGTACAACAGAAGTAGCTGGACCCCGATCCGGCTGATCGAAATCGAGATGGATCACCGTTGTTGCTGCGTTGTAATTGGCTGCGCGAAAGTTACAACAGAAGTACAATGATTCACCGTGTTTGTAAACATCTGGCGAAAGAGAGGCATTTGTTTGAATTTCTTAATCGAAATTCAACCTCTATTGATATTTCACATTTTAAACAAGAAATATATATACAGAGAGAGGGGGGGGTTGCAACGTTGTTGAAGTAGTCAGTTTGTTCAAAAATAGTTTGTTATAAAAGGTTTCCGACTAACGATAGGTAAAATATCTGCTGAACAACTGATGCTGTCTCATTGTCATCCTGACAAACTTTTCAAACGAGTCGACACAGTGGTGTACTGAATATACCTGCATAATTGAGATTCAATTCTCGTTGGACGGTTAAACCGTTGGATTGGCAAGTGGATCGGTGGATCGAGAAATGCGTGATCGACGACCAAGGGGGCGACCAAGCAAGACAAAAACGGCAGGCAGATAAACATTCGACACGTACCTGAGTGGGCGTAAGGTGAATTAGGGCGGCTAGGTGTTCCCGTTCAGGCGCGCTCAGGTATTTCTGCTGCTTGAACCGCCTCTCGAGCTCGTGAACCTGCTGCTGAGTGAACAGAACGCGACGCTTTCGTCTCTGGGGAAGGTGGGGGAATTGCATCGCGCCGACGCCCATGCCGACACCGACGCCGACGCCGACGCCCACTCCCATGCCCGACGACTTGGTCACGTCGCCCATTGACTGGCCCACCGAACAGCCGGCCATGTTGGTCCCGGCGCCCGCTGCTGCGGCGCCCATTAGTCGCGAGACTGTAACAAAACATTGGAGATATCGATAATGACACTTTGTTTCTTTCTTTCTTTTTTTTTCTTTTTTTTTTCATAATCATTTTAATTGAACTGCGGTTATTTATCTGATCGTGTGTAGGTACTTGTTCAGTATTTGCTTCTTTCTTTTATTGGAAGGTTATCAAACTGATCATCAAGCCAGAGTACAATAGATATGTTTCTGTTATTTAGGTAGTCAGTTTGTTTCTCATCAGTCTAATGACAGAACATGTAAATTTATATCTATTAAATTTTTGTATTTGCTTCTTTCTTTTATTGAAAGTTTATCAAAATACAATAGATATATTTCTGTTATTTAGATAGGTAAGTTTGTCAAATTTTTCTACCAATGAAATGACAGGATTTCCCTTTTGAGATTACTGTAACATGTAAATTTATATCTATTCAATTTTTGTATTTGCTTCTTTCTTTTCTTGAAAGTTTATCAAAATACAAAAGATATATTTCTGTTATTTAGGTAGGTAAGTTTGTCAAATGTTTCTACCAATCAGATGATAAAAACTTCCTTTTGAAATTACTGTAACATACAAATTTATATCTATTAAATTTTTGTATATGCTTCTTTCTTTTAGTGAAAGTTTATGAAATCGGAAGATTATAAATCCAAAAAAAAAATACAATAGGTATATTTCTGTTATTTAGATAGGTAAGTTTATCAAATGTTTCTACCAATGAGATGATAGAAACTTCCTTTTGAAATTACTGTAACATACAAATTTATATCTATTAAATTTTTATATATGCTTCCTCCTTTTATTGAAAGAAAGAAGTTTAGAAAATTAGGAGTAATTATATTATTTATATCAATTTTTATTTCATTTTTATTACCTTTATTTAATAATAATGATATAAAAAGATTAAAATTTTACCCAACAAAGCAATTTTTATACTGAATATTTATTAATATTTCAATTATATGTAACATATTGAAAGTTTATCAGTTATCAAGCCAAAGAGTAATACAATAGATATATTTCTGTTATTTAGGATGTAATTTTGTTAAATGTTTCTATCAATGAGATGATGGAAACGTTTGAGATTATCCTAATGTATGAATCAGTTTATTGAACAGGTACCATGTAATGTCATTGTTTCTAGAAAAAGCAATTATCCATTACAAAATTTTTGTCTTTCCTTTGAAGACGACGATGGAAATATCTTTCTACTGAACCTACGCTACAGGTATCCATCTATCTACTTTTCTGTAACGGGAGATGTTTGCAATGCAAGAAACGCAACCGTAGCTATATATATTCTTCGTAGCTCATCTGCATTACTTCCATCATATTTATTTTTCTCAGCCTGCGTGTGTGTCCCATTACGAAAGAATCATCATCGGTACGCGTTCCTGCATCCTTGGCTGCCAAAGAACATTCAACTTCACGCCGTCACGTCGATGTAGATGTTGCGAAGAATGGTTACGAGATAATTTATCTCGGTTGGAATCCCGCTGGAGAGAGAGAGAGAGAGACACACACCACACACACACGCGCGCGAGAAAAAGAAGCAACAGCTCCCCGACAAGGAGAGAGAGAGAGAGCCTCTGAATTCGAGCTACTGAAACCCAACGAGCAGTCCATCCCTTGTCAGTTGGCGAAGGGCTGTCAAGAACGGACACGTCCCGGCCAGGACAAAAGGAACGATTTAGCCGCGCAAAGTGCTACGTCATCGAGCACGGGAGGTCTCCACGAATGAAGCGTCCCGAATTATTATGTATTATGCCTGTGCGAACGTATTCTCCGCCTGTCAGTCCGTGCCCGCCTCACGGAAAGAAATACCACTCGAGACACCAAACACCGACCGAATTTGTTTACGATGGCGAGGCCATGCGTTTATCAAGGAGTTACGCAGTTCGAGAAACTGAATGGGAATCTCTCTCCTCCACACTGAGCTCTAAACTTTTCAACAACAAAAAACAGGTTAAAAGCTCGATTTAGGTTAGGTTTAACACGGTACGTAAGTTTAGCTAAGTTGCAACGCGAGGCGACACTAGATAATTACCAACATGGTGAAGATAACCATAATTTGTTGAAAATGTTTACAAATGTAAGTTAAATGTTTACAAATCAAGTTAGTCTGTCGAGGTGTACAAGTTTCACAAAGTTTTGTGGAATTTGTATTCTCAAAGAGAGAGAGAAAAAGAAATGACAGAAACGATCGTATTGACGTTGTAGGTGCCAGATCATTCAACACGAATGGATATTAAATTACTAGCGCCGGTAATGATATTCCATCGGTGAAAACGATGGGCCGCGGGACAATAGAAGGCCAGGCGAGGGAATGACGAGTTCAAAGTATCGAGGTGAACACAAGGCTGGATCACATTCGCCCGAGCGTGCAAGATCGTCATTAAGCAAATTGACGTCTTCTACCTGGCCACCGAAGTCGAATCGCCCCGAAGTTAGGAAAAGAATGCAGGACAACCGGATAATTACGTGGCACCACGACAAACACAAAAATACCACTCCTCGTCGTCGTTGAGCAGTTGAAGTGTGATGACTTTATAACAAGGAAGTCGAGGAACATTGCAGATTGCAACCTGTCGGTTGTAATTTGTAATTTTCTGTTCTTTTCGAAGCGTGCCAAGCAAGATTTATGCCAGAAGCTGGAACTTGCAAAATTCAGAAGACACGTTTCGTATCGTGGATCATCAGAAGAATAAGCAAATCCTTGGCTCTCTTCCCCTTTCTTCAATCTTATTTTTTTTTTTTTTATCAGTTAATTATCAGAGAGTAACGTTTCATATCGTAGATCACCTCTTTATGAAGAGGAAGATGCAGGCTCTTGTCTCGAGGATCGACACGCTATCTTCAGATAATTTCGACGTTGAAAGATCTCTTAACGTATTAAAAAATTCGTTCCAAAAACAAATGAAATCGATAAACAAATTATTACATTGTGCATATTTTTTCGCAGACCCGGCGGCAGATGAAAACTGAAAAGAAATTGGAGGGAGAGAGAGGGGAGGGGGAGGGGAAAGAGAGCTGTGTACGCAGAATTGAAGGTAGCCTCGTTGAGGGTCGTTCAGGCTTATTTGTTTAACTAAAATCTCCGGTAGTGTCCGGTAGCCACGCATTTCGGCGGGGGCCACGAGGGATCGATATACGTTCTCTAGCGGAGAGTGGCGCGTGCGGCCGACAGAAAATCCAAGGAGACGAGGCATCTGTTGACACAAGTCCGAAGGACGCGAGCCTTGTTGGCCGACAATCTTCTTCAACGGCCTGCTGAAACGCGAGAAGCCTCGAGAATCTACGTGTACCTCCGTATCTATGCAGATTCGATTTGCGATACCTATGTGAAGGCCAGTTATTTAACTGAAGAAACTACTCTAACTGAATACTCGTCCTTGCAGAGTCAGCAGAGAGGAGCAGTTGAGATTGAAAGATCCTCGATTCGAAAACAAGTGAAGAATTTGAAAGTTTTTGAAAGGTAATGTTAGGCCGATCATTGTCATAATCTCGACATTCAATCAGAACACCTACGTGACGGAGAAGAAAGTTTAAAGCGACGGAGGAATCTACGAGACAACGTGACGGAAGCAGGCTGTTGTGGACTCTGAAACACGACTCTGATACTTCATCGAATGGCTAAATGGACGTGAGTGCGAGCTAGTACTAACAAAAGTAGACACGAAGCTAATAAAAGCGGGGCAAACGTGCTTCGTCAATGGCGAAAGGGATGATCGCGAGCAACTTCTCGCCGTATTTGCTCTTCTCTTTCCCTCGCCTGTGTCCTTTTCACGCAGGAAGTCGTGTCTTCCTTTTGATTTTTGAGCGAAAAACTCAAACGTCTGTCCCACATAGCTACTACGTAGGATTCGCTCTTGCGCGCAATTGAACCAAAAACGTCGCAGAGTTTATATTACATAGAAACTGACCTGCCGATTCTATATCGAGCAAATTTGATGACAAAACAAGAGCATCCTAGCAGATGAGTCTTGCAAGTTTCAAGTTAAACGTTGTCACATTTTCAAGTTAAAGGTCGAGTTTGATTTATATTATACAGAAACTAACGTGCAGATTCTACATAAATTAAATTTGATGGTAAAACAAGAGTGAACCTGGCAGAAGATTTTTCAGATGAATCTTGCAAGTTAAAAGTCAGTTTGATTTATATTATATAGAGACTGACGTGCAGACTCTACATAAATTAAATTTGATGGTAAAATAAGAGTGAACCTGGCAGAAGGTTTTTCAAATGAATCTTGCAAGTTAAAAGTCAGTTTGATTTATATTATGCAGATTCTATATAAATTTGATGATAAAACGAGAGAATCTTGGCAGAAAGTTTATCAGATGAATCCTCCAAGTTAAAAGTCAGGAGTTTGATTCCAAAGATTCTAAAAATTCTAAAGTTCCAATACCTACGACTCTGCTACGTACTCAATTTACCAAACGGATAGATGAGCATCATCATTTACAGTCTGATCCTAAATTGCAGAGGCAACGAATCTCCACGAAGGGAGCAGAAACGACTCTAAATCTTAGAAATTGAAGCTCGTCGGATTGTTTTCTAACTGGGAGCTCGCTCGCACTCCCTCGTGGCACACGTTTTCAGACGAACGAGAAGGAGAAAGCAAAGAAAACTTACAAGAAACGAAGAGAGAGAGAGAGAGAGAGAGAGAGACAGAGAGGTGAGATATAAGCGTAAGAAGGGAAAGTTACTCACTGGCGAAACGGGGATCATTGGTGGCCGGCGGTGCGGGCGCGTACCACGGATGATGAGATCTCATGGGGTCGGTGGCGGTCGCGCCTCCAGCGACCGGTGGCCCCGCATGATGATACGACAATTCCGCGGCGCAGTACTGATACTGCGAGGTGAGTTGCATGGTCGCGTAAGGATTGCCCATGGCGGTCATGCCTGAGCCGGCACCGGCAGCGCCGCTGCCTCCTCCGGCGGCGTCGTTCGGACCGGAAACCGGTCCGGGTGTGCCGCCACCGGGCGTCGAGCCTCCGTGAAGCGGTGGACTGCCGCTGCTCGCGCTCGAGCTACCGGTATTGCCGCCGACACGGGCGCCGCACGCGTTTCCGTAAGGCGATACCACGCCGACGCCGATCACCTGCTCCAGCTTCCTGAACGACTCGTTATCGATGGGCGAGAGGATGTCATTAACGCTGAACGGAGTGGTATGAGCGCCACCAGCGGCTTGTACGTGGGACGAATGCTGTTTGGGCGACAGGCTCATCGCCAGGTCGATACCGTTTAGTTCTGTCAGCAAGCTAGCTTGCTCCAGCTGGGTTTGTTGCTGTTGCTGCTGCTGCTGTTGTTGTTGCTGCTGCTGCTGCTGTTGCTGTTGCTGTTGCTGTTGCTGATGCTGGTGGTAGCTGGTGGCATTGCCGTTCCCCTGGTTGCCGGCGTTGTTACCACCGCTGCCACCGCTCATCTCGACGAGGCCCGCGCCCTCGAAGTACTTGAAGCTCGCGCTTCGCGGAATCCTGAGGCCGGCGCTAGCCGCTGGATACCGACATGACTTCAACCACCGCCTCCGACCACCCGTTCAGCCGACCGATTTCTAGATCGTCGAGATCTAGATCGCCTGTTACACCCCGTCGAACGCTCGCCGCGGTTCTCGGAAAAAAAAAAAAAAAAGAAATAGAGAAGAGTTCCTCTGTCAGCTACTTATCGTCCGCCGCTAACACTAATTCACCATTCCCTCGCCGAATATATTTCTCTTGCGTTTCTTCTTTCTCTGGAAAACGAACGACGACCGTCGTTGTTTTATCGTCCGCTCGAAACGAAGGAGAAAACGAGACGCGTCTCACTCGACGCGATTCAGAGTTTCGAACGATTCACAGTGGCTTCACTTGGTTCCATCGAATCGACTCGACTCGATCGACCACCACACTGGATGGACAGGCACACTGTCGAACGGGTTTAATCCCACCACCCACTCGGTCACTGCAAGATGTTCGATCGTTTCATCGTTAAGGTGCAACCGAGCAACCGGGGCATTTCACGCTGGACGATCTTCATCGACGGATCAACCAACTTGACGTGCTCAGACGCGGAACGCTGACTGCAGCCGGACGCGTCCAACGACGACACCACGTTAGTCGCCGCATTCCTCTGTTCTGCATCTACGTCGGTAGCCGGAAGTGGAACGAAGTCGAAGCTGCGCCGCTCCGTCAAACCACGGAAACCGTAGACGATACACCGCCGCGTACCATTTGCTTCTCGAGACGAGAAAACCGAACGACGAGCCAAGAGGTCGTTTCGTTGAATCAATTCAGGTATCAGAAGCGAGACTTGCCCCTTGCGGGTTTTCGGGAACGGGTTCGTGTTCCGCGCTTCCACGCGACTGATCGGATCTCTTTTGCAGGACGAAGAAAACCACGTCGCACGGTGGTACACACAGCCAGAGGCACAGAACGATTCGTCGAGGGAACGACGACGACGACGACGACGAAAGGCACGACACGACGCGGCACGATGCGACACAGCACGGACGCGACGCGAAACGATACGAAACGAAAGGCGAGAACACAAGAATGATGACACAACACACGTGGTCGAGGAGAGGAGAGTGGCCGGCCAGAGCCGGCCGGCGGCCGACTGAAATCACCCGGGGGGTCTTCGAGTCCTTGGACTCTGCCGATAGAGAGACGATGGTAGATGTACCACTCTACGGTTCGCCTCCACCTTCGTCGAGGATACACTCTCTCTCCGTAGGAGAGGAGAGAGCGTCTATGGATGGATGGCTGGCTGGCTGGCTTGCTAGCTGGCTTGGTTGGCTTGGCTGGCTGGCTTGCTGGCTGGATAGATGGATGGATGGATGGATGGATGAATGAATGAAGAGGACTGTCGGGTACTCCTGGAGAGGTCCTCACGACCGCTTAGACCCACTCGACCAGCGGCTCGGCCGGTCGCGCTCGCTCGCTCGTTCGTTCGTTCGTTCGTTCGTTCGTTCGTTCGTTCGTTCGTTCGTTCGTATCGTTCGTTCGTATCGTTCGTTCGTATCGTTCGTTCGTATCGTTCGTTCGTATCGTTCGTTCGTTCGTTCGTTCGTTGGTTGGTTGGTTCGTTCGTTCGTTCGTTCGTTGGTTCGTTGGTTCGTTGGTTCGTTCGTCCGGGCTCGGGGCCCCACAGCCTCTCGCGGAGAACCCGTACGACGACACGATGAGTGGAGTGCCCACTACGGAGAAGTGCCTGCTACCAAGAGTCGTGATGAGATGTCCCCTTTTGCGTGTGAGAGAAGGGCTCCCACTCGCCTACCCCTAGAGGGGGTCGACGAGGAGCTATCTAACCGACCTCCGAGCCAAACCCGGCTTCCCTAACCATCCCGTCATTGGAGGAATCCCGCCAATCGGCGTGTCCCTGTGATCCCATTGGATCACCTACCGAACGATTCGTCGGTTGTTCGGGGTTGTGCCACGCTGCTCGCCGCCACGCCGTTGGTCGGACCTATACATCTTGTGTTACGTGTCTGCCTATCGCGCCGTGGATCTCCGAGATCCCTGCCAGGCACCACCTTGTCTACCTAATCTAGTAGTAACGTCTCATGGCCACCGGTACTCGGGTACAACCCATCTTCCCTCGCGTCTCTTTCGTTTGCCTATTTATCTCTCTCTCTCT
>CAJDYZ010000173.1:15187-26590 GCA_903986555.1 Heterotrigona itama
ATATCTTCAATTTCAGATACCTTTGATGGATTTGAAAGTTGGATACTATATGCCAAACCAATAACTGTTATGACAAGCACCATGGGCCGTTCAAAACGTGTTCGTAGTATGGTTGTGACTGGAAATAGGAAAGGTTTGGCTGGATTTGCAGTGGTAACAGGGCGTGAATTTAAACCAGCTTTAAATTTAGCCAAAAACAGGGCAGGATTGAGATTGATGTACATTGAAAGATATAATGAGCATACTGGTAGGTAATCCTCTTTTTACGTTTTATGTATCATTAATTCTATAACTGGATAAAATTATTATACCTTTTATTTATTTAAGTGCTTCATGACTTTTTCTCACAATTTGGAAAAACAAAAGTTTTTGTAAAACAGAAGCAAAAGGGTTATGGATTGAAGTGTCATCGTATTGTTAGAACATGCTGCGAAGCAATTGGTATCAAAGATTTACATGTTAAAGTTGAAGGATCTGATAATATTCTTAACATCGTAAAAGCTTTCTTTGCTGGCTTATTGCGACAGGTGCGTTGATTAAAATTATAAATATAAAGAGACCATTTCTTTCTTTATATTAAATTATTATGAAACTTAACAATATATTCTCCAATAATGATGATATTTTCAGAAAACGTTCGAAGAAATGGCAAATGAGAAAAAATTGCATCTAGTCGAAATGAGAAAAGAAAATAATTATTTTCCCACGCTACTTGCTTCGCCACCAGTAGCTCGAACCTCTAAAGAAGTTCCAAGAGACGAAAATTTAGATTTTAGACAGTACGTAATGAATGGAAAAGTTATTTTGGAGAAGAAACAACGCAGTTCGCCTTTTAGCAAATTGCCTTCGTGGCAATTTCATTTACGTAAACAAGAACGTTTGAGGAATCAAGATGATGTTGTAGTCAAGTTAAGAGCTGAATACGGCGATCTGTGCAGCTTTCACGTTGAGAAATATCCAGAAGCCAGAGCTTCTAAATGGAGCAAACATGCCAAAAAGGAGGAAGAAGAAGCAGTTGAAACATAATACTTTTATTACGGAAAGTATATAATAAATATAATTGAATGTTAAATACGTAATTGATACTAATCAGTAATAATAAAAAACCACCTATAATCGAGATTCTTTTTTCCTTCATATCTCGGCACTTCATATTCATGCGCGCGCACACACACAAAAGCAATATATGTATCATATCTCTAGTTTGACAAATCAAGATTTTAACTGTATATGTTTTATCATTCTTCGAAGAAGAATCAAATAGTATAACGAAAAAAAATTGAGCTGTTTCCATTGGTTTATTGTTTACTGCTCCAAACTCATTTAAATTGAAAATGTGACTAGAATAGAACTGAAAGTATGTAAATTAGTAACAAAACATGTAAAAAAACCACGAAGATGTAAGTAGATACGTTTAAAATTAAAATTTTATAAACTATAAGAAAATTCGTATCGAGTCGAATCGTTGAAAATTTTTGTTGCGCGCGTTGAATGTGAATAAAGAAAAATGTAAATGAACAAATCAAAGTGTAAAGAGATTGACGAAACGACGTTCAAACTTACAATTAATGGTAAATTTTGAACTATTGTCGAAATTCTCTCTGATCAAATTATTGATTGAAGAATTAATTAGCTTTAACTGTTATCGACAGTCTTTAATAACGTATAATTACTACATACTTTGTTATATTATTAGTTATATACATATTTGCTGTATAGTAATATATAGTAATATATACCTGCTTGTGTGAGACATCCTGTATATAGTAACTATATACATATTGCTATACAGTATTATATATCTTACTATATATTACTATATCTTACTATATAGTGAGTACATTGAGTATATTACTAATAACTTTATTATTACTATATTATAACTATATTATATTACTTTATATAATTTTACTATACTTATTATATTATAATAATTTATATAACTTTATTTTACTATATTATACTTTTACTGTAAAAATATTACTATATATTTGAAATTACTATATACTGCTTATTTTGAAGTTACAAGCGGGATACAAGTCACACAATTAATATCACAACTCTTATAATCATAACAATATTCTTAGAAAGTATTATTACAGATCATTTCTTACAGTACATGTTATTCCTACACACAAGTCGTGCTAATTTATAAATCTACATAACTTGGAACCTAATTAATTTGCACGACGAGTACATTTTGACAAAGTGCGTATCGAAATCGAAATGGAACGAAAGAAGAAAGTCGCGAGTTTCATTAAGTTCAAAGATTGATCCTCTTAATCTTTTAACCCGAAATGATAACTCGTCACCGAAAAATGCTTCTCTAGCAAGCAAGATTCACCCTAAGTTTCTAACAATTTTCCAACTTCCCAATAACGAGTTGACTTGTTAGTCTCCCGTTAAGAGGTTTGGAATTAGAAATTATAATATAATCTATTTATAGATACTGAGACATTATTGCGATCGCAATGGAATTAATTATTACTACTACTACTGTTACACAGTAATGCATTTCATATTTCTGACATGTGCATGTATCTACCTCTATCGCGTAATATTCTTTATACGATCTACGATCAAGTGTTATCTATTGAATCTTGGATCCAACTGGTGCAGCGATGTAAGAACGAAAAACTGTGAAATATCAAGTCTAGTCTTTATGTTGTCCGTGTCGGAGCATAAAGTTTCAATTATGGCGTGCAGATGAATATACCGGTGATCTCGTACGGCTTCGTTTTAAGATAAAAATGAACGGAGTCTTATTGATTCCTGGAAAAAAATTCCCTTGAATGATTGCAAATCGCTCGATCAAAATTGTACAAGTTTGGATGTACATCGGACATTTTTTATTCTTGTCAAACACTTGTTTACAACATTTCCCTCTTATTACACACATTAAACTGATCTTTTGAGAGATCAAAGCTCAAAGCATGGCTGATCCGACGATACAAACATTCTGTTGTCATCATTCCAACAATACAGACATGGCAATTATGATTATGCAAGAGTTCAATACAGACGCATACAACACTGTTTGTATGCTTTCCTCTTCCATTGGTATCCTAGGTGCAGTGTACCAGGTAAGAGAAACTTTAATATAGTTTTATGAAACACTCATGAAATTATATTTTACAGATACTTCCAAGGGAGATGTCTGATCTTCCCCATAGATGGCAAAGTTTTTCCATGTCTAGAGGAAGAGAGATCATCATATGGCTTGCGATTGCAGATCTCCTGGCATCGTTGGGTAGTCACATTTGTTATTAGTAAAATATGAATAAATATGTAAATGAAAAAGAACGCAATTTTTCTTCATGCTGTTTTTTCAGGTGTATTTATCAGATCAGCGCTATGGGTGAACTTTAAATCCATAATGCCAATGGAAGATGATACTTCAAGCGTTGTTTTTTGTGCACTTTCATCGGTAAAATAATTGTATTAAATTAATTATATTCATCGTGTTAACTACTTGCATTAATTATAATTTTTATCGTATTAATGTAAAAAAAAATCTATCAGGCTTGGACGCAGTATTTTTATATGGCAACATGGATCTGGACCCTTTGCTACGCCATAGACATGAAACTGTTACTAGGAGACAGATCTGGACATCCCACTTGTTATCATGCTTTCGCCTGGATATGTCCAGCAATTTTAACAACATTTGGTTTAACAATTTTATACGTACCAGATGCGAAGTTAGTTTCTTTCAATTCGACTATACACAACGATTTTGCTAATTGTTAGTTCTTTAAAGTATGATGAAACTTTTTCTTCCAGTTGCCATAATTTAACATCATTATCCACCGCCATATTACGTATTCTGCCAAACTATTGTGCTACCTACGTGCTACTAGCAGTGGTTATGATAATCAATCCTCTGTTATACTTCGCGTCGACGCGAGATCTTCAAACTGCTATCACTTGCAGTTTGGCACAAATGACAGGGAGAGAAAGAAAATTGGTGCAAGCGATAAAGCTCAAATTTGCATTAACTAACTTTGTATACTATGTATGCTGGCTACCGAATTTAATTAATGGAATTTTGTTATGGACTTTGTGGTTCCAACTGCCAATCAAGGCCATTATTATTCTTTGGTACATAATGGTATGTATCTCTTTTTAGAAGTAACGTGACAAACTTGATTTACGAAAATATTTTGTCGACAGGCTGTGACGAATCCTCTTCAAGCTTTCTTCAATGCTCTTGTCTATAAAAGCTGGGGTAAGAGGGAAAAGTTTCGACTGGAATGCTGTCAGAAGTTAGGGAACTTCAATTTGAGTCAAATCACAAAAGGGGATACCAGTATGCGATTGTCGGAATCATCACCTTTATTAGATCCAAAATTCGGGTGTCCTCCACATACGAGTATTAACGGGTCCTCATCGTTTTGAGAACTGTGATACAAGAATATCCCTCTTTAAACCATAAAGATAAAAAATCTACTGCCTTTTATCACTCTTTTTAGAAGAAACTATATTTTTAATATTTACAAATTTTTCAATCTTCTTTAAAGAGATAATATGCTCAATGGCTCACAGGAAAAATATGAAAGGAATAACTATTTATAGGAAAATATTGTAAATATGACAGATTTCTTTTTTTACGTACACGTTATAAAGTAAGATTTTCTAGAGATTATATAATATAATGGTAAAGAGCTTTATAAAAAATTAATTCTTCGTACTAATTTGATAAACACATTTGTTAATTGTTGTAAATGTTAAGAGATTTTATTTTTTGCGTTAGTTATCAGTATAACTTTTTCATGCATTTAATGTAGAATTCAGTATAAGTAAATTGCAAATTGTTAAACATAACTGAATTTTTTACGAATTCATCACGTAGAAATTATAAATATATTAAAAAATAATAATATATTTAAAAACATGATGATTCATTGATTTTGTTGTTTTTATTAATAAAGATGTTATGATTATTAATAAAGAGCATCTTTAAAGAATATAATATATGTAGATTTTTCAAAGGAGATACGTCGATTTCTTTGTTTAATCGATTTTATTTATACAACAACCCTTTTCCTTTTAATAAAAAAAATTTTTATGTACATCACTATTAACAAATGATCGAACGTTCATTCGTTTAGAGATTTATCTTACATATATCTTACAAAGAGTACCAAGGCTATGTTTTTCAGCAACAAGTTATATTTACGTATAGCACCAAAGTAACTACACAAATGTGAGGAAGATAACAACTAACGTAAAATTTATTTATTCATACTAATACACTAAACTTTAGTGTTTGTTACATGTAAGAACGTAATGTTTTTTACCTTTAAAACTGTAAATCATCGTACGAGTAGAAATTGCCAAAATACTGTAAGAATTGATTATGCAGAATTGATTAATTTATTTCTAAAATAATCATTCTTTTACCTTTAAACGGAAAGGAACTATCGTGCGTCATTAAACTCGGTTGACTAATATTTTAGAAACATTAGTCTTAGACTTGCGTATATTCGTTTCACATTATCTAAATCATTTTCTTAGTACGTTACATATATCAGTTGCTCGTTTTTTAAATACTTTCTTTTAAAAATAGACTCGATTTTAATAAAATAATTTTTGTATAATGTTATGTATATGTGTATATGTGTATATATATATATATATATATATATGTATATATATATACACACACACACACACATACTATCAACTAAGTCTAGCTATATAAGACTAACGTATGGAAGTTCTCCCGACTCTACAGTAACGAATTGAACGTTCTGTGTACGTCACTTTAAAATTACGTCTAATAAATACTGCCAAGTATAAACATGTAAAACACATAAGAATACGTAAGAATTATTACTGCAGAAGATTCATGCGAAATGAATGAAATTACCATTCGAGAACTCCACTGCTAAAAATCGACATCTTTGACAAATGATCACTCACTTTCTAATATCTAAACTGCGTATTATGTTATATGCCGTATTCTATTCACGCTCTTTTACGATATGTCGTAAAAATCATGTAAAATATTCTTTTCATCTCTTACGCTTCTCAATAAGAAACGCGCTCATCAAAAATATAAGACTTACTAAAATGAAAAGACCTTGGCAGTCGAACAATTGAAAAGGTAGTATGCTATTTCGAACGCAAAACTATATGCTTCGCACGTCTTAAAAATATCATAATTACATCTTATAATAGAAACGAATACTTTTATAATCTCATAGACGTTAGAAAGAGTATGAAGTTAAAGCACTTGAAAATTATTGTTTTCGTTTTGCACGGTTCGCTATTGTGCCTTAATTAAGCCTTAAATAAACGGGAAAGCTTCGTATTTACAGTGACATCATCATTATTCGTTTTTTTAAAATAATTTTTCACGAAACTCGAAGTTATGAAACTCGTTACAAATGTACGAACAAAGTGGCATAATATCACAATTAAACGATCACTTTTCAAAAGAAGAACTCTTATTCTGCAATGGATTTAATACTAAACGCGTATATTTTAAATGTAGTACAGAAAGCAAATAAATATGTAAAAACTTATAAATACAAACTTAAACACTCCTTTCCCGGATTGTTCGACGGTAAAACAATTAAGTTTGTCAATATTCAATTTGGCACTTTAGTGGAATACTCTATGTCGTTCCATAAAAAATTAGAGAAAAAAAACATGTAACGTTAAACAGAATATTTACCTTGAGATACTAAAACTGCAAAGTATATTACACAAAAAAGTAAATAAACTGATGTCGAACGTAGTGACTGTCATCAAGATGGAAAATTCGAGGTTCCTAAAGTCAAAGAGGTGATCTCACGAATGATCATCTCGGCAATCTTCCATGCTAACTCCTCTTTAGCCTAATTATTTTGATTATAATTGAAATTTATACATCACATAATTACTTTATATAATAATATTACTGATAAACGTGAAATTTACCTTATCCTGCTCCATATTTACAAGTCTTTTTACAGCACGTGTTAATCGAGATTCTAAAATTATACATTATTAACAATTTTATATATATGATATATTGATACAATTGAAACAATTAAGTAAATAACTCACCATATTTCCTTTGAGGATCAGGCTCTATTTCAGTAATGAATCTGCCTAGATTATCAATATAACCGACGCTCAAACTATAAAATAAATCAGACGTTCTTGGAATGTTTATTGCACAATATTTTTACTTCATCAATTACCTATATTTGTTACGTTTCCACAAAGAATCTGGATCATACAGTTGTCTGGTATCAATGTTCATACCACTGGTAATATTTTTATTATTGCTCAATCTATTTCCTTCATTCCCTGCCTGCAGGGTATTCTGCATATTAATACTAACAGAACTGACCTCGCTACTACAATCAGAACCTGCAGATATTTCTTTGTTTTTACAAATTACTTTATTTTTATACTGCAATATGATAAACGTAAATCAACACAAACCTGCTCTTTTTAGCCTGAGATGTAAATTCGAACATGGACTGCTTTGTATAGTACTGATTAATTCTGATAAATATTTGTAATATAACTGAGATGATAAGAAAGTAGGTAGATAATACTGGAAAAAAGTTTGTCGTTATCTGAAGTTAAATTCATTGAATCTTATCAGTATCTTATTGATTTTTATCAACCATTCTCTAGGAGCACTAGCATTTTCTGTTATGTCAACACGTTATTTTTTACCTTACTCAAGAAATTATATACAATTCTACATGGTTTATCGAAGCAATCAGGTTGCGGTCCCTCTCCGTTCTCGCGACAAATGTTTTGCTCGACTTGGAAACGAATTTTGTCACTAAAACCAAGGGGCATCGTTGCTTGTAAGCTAAAATATCTGTAATGATGTACATATGATGATAATATTAATGACTTGGTTACTAATCTACTTGAAGAATTACAAAAAAAAGAGAATGTATTGAAAAAGAGTACTTGTCATAAATAATTAGAGCATCAGCTTGTGCTTCTTCAGGATTTGCAGCACCTTTCTTCTCTAGTAAATTTTGTTTATAACTCATGGCTGACATCCAAAAGTCTAACAGTTCACGTTTATTTTCAAGCTCCATGAACTCCATAAAGTAAAAGAAAGCAGTTTCGTTGTACAATATATCTGCCAACTGTACGTTGCCACTTGTAAGAACATCAATCTGATGTTTGCAGTGAAATTCACTTCGTAAAAAGTCGTTAATGTGTCTAGAAAGAATTGTATTTATAGGCACTATTTATAGTTCAATAGGCACTTCTTAAAAGCTCTTATACTCACTCATTTTCTAATGTCTGATATACAATCTTTTGTACGGCTGACAGGCACTGCAACATAGGCTCAATGTTTTCACAGTTGAGAACTTTCTCCATTTTCACCTGCAGATCTTCAGGGATCTGATTTGCACCGAGAATATCCTTAGTAATATACTTCTTGTGAATTCTTAATGCATCCTGCCTAATGGTGGTCATATCTTTTCTGATGCAGTCGTGATTTGATTGTCGCGTTTTGCTTATGGTTTGACTAGTCTTTGGCATGTCGTTGCAATTTGATTTCATATCATTGCTATTTACATATTCGTCAAGCAGCAGTTTCTTGCCCTCATGACTGTTGACGTTGTTCTGCGCCGCGTGGCATTGGAAATTTTCATTGTTGTTCATCGAATTGGTAATGCTATTGGTACTCCTCGCACAATTCAAACATTCGACATTCTCCACTTTGTTTTCCAACACGTTGAACGAACTGCACAAGCATTCCACTTCCAACCAGAACTTGATGAGCGCTATGCAGTTTTGCATCTCCATAAACTGAATGAAATAACCTAGAGCACCTTTGTCTGCAAGTATCTGCGGAAGTGTCTTGGACAGTTGAGAGTTGAAGGAACACGTTTCTCTCGCTTCACCGTTTAGAATTTCATTTTCCTCCTCCTCCTCAAGGCTGCACAATGCACCTGCTGGTGCCTGAACCGGATCATTGTCGAATACATCTCCAAATGATCTCCCAGAGCTTGTTGATTTCGCGGGAGAGGTTTGCACAGATCTGGGCCTGTCTTTCTGTCCTGCAATTTGTTGACAAATCTCATTAATAAAATTAATCGTGCTTGAACGTGCACGCGTTTGAAAGGCTTTTCGACGCAAAGACTGGACCTGTACAGAGAGACGGAAATATTCTACGTTTAGGTTAACTACGACGCAACTGTGAGGGCAACCCTTTCGTCAGCGAAAACATCAACAAAGTATGCGAGCAATCGTGAACACGAGAACGAATGTGTATATATATATATATATGTATATATACACGTGCATATATTTACCAGGCTTTCTAAAAAATTGGAACATTGTTCAGATCACAAGGAAACATGATAAATAACGCGATGCAGCGTTCGGAGAAGCGGAAAAAAAGAAGCGTTTCAATGCCTGACGTATGCAAGCCTCCTCCTGCAGCAGGCGAGAATCACGCGTGCGGCTCGTCCTTTTCAAGCACTGAATTCGGCGAACTTCCTCGATCGCGCGTATAAGGCAGCACGTGAGACTTCAACGAGTTCTTGTCAATGTCATCGCGGTTCCATTCAGAATCTGCGTATCGATGCCAGCCGGAGCACGTTCGCGGCATTTGCTCGACTCGACGTCGTTTATTGAAAAATACAAACGTGATGAATCAAAACGTTACGTCGGACGGCACCGAGCTTGCGTAATCGGCCGTTTTTATTTCTGGTGTCATCCTAACGCCGCTCGGCTGCCATGTTTGCCCGTTCGTAGAAAGTTTATATTCGACGTCGGGTCATGATAAATCCCCTTGCGATTTCATAACAAGGAACGAAGAGCCACTCGGTGGCATCTGCGCAACGCATCTCGCAACATCGCGCTTTGCTACGTCTGTATATACAGGGTGTCCCTACTTTCTCTGGTGCAACCTTTGCCCCGAATGAAATAAGAAAAAAATAAACAGATTCGCGCCGTCAAATATTCCTCGTTGATCCTTCGAGTTGCAACATGCCATTCGTGGTAGGAATTTGAAGGAATGGTTTCGATTCGAAAGAAAATTCCAGTCCTGTGGAATGTTCTCAATTCTTCAAACTGAGAAGAAAATCATAAAACAAAGAGGCTGTGAAACGAAAATTCAAAGTAAGAGTTGATGATACTTATCTATGTTTTTACACAATTTTCTTACAAATACAAATAAAAGTTTACTATCCGTCAGAAGTCGAATTCATCGTATTTCGAATTTCGATTCGCTTTCATTTCATTAAAGTGAACGAAAGCATCGTAGATTCTTTCCAAAGCTTCGCGAATTCGTATGAACTTCTGCGTGGCGAATTTTTTTGTTTCAAGTAAAAATCCAGTGGCGCGAGCTCTGGCGACCTTGCAGGTTAAGAAATCTGTCCTCCTCGACCTATCTATCTTTGTGAATAGCGCTAATTTCGTACTTTCGCTGCTTACAATTAGTATGAAGGCCAACTATCTCCAGATTTCATCGAATGAACAATGATGTGTCCTCTAAAATCTCTGGCAATCTACAAAATTCATTTTGTAGAAAATGGTTCTAGGTATTTCTAGTTGAATAGGAAAAAGTTGTCCAATATTTTCTCTGTGATTGTTATCGAAAGCTCTAAATTCATGAGTTCTGACATTTTGAATTTTCGTCACAGGGGATGTTTTGGATGAGCATGCGTTTAGATGACATTTTTTTCTTATTTTCACCCGCAGAATCAACTGGCAAATTTACGTCTGAAAATGTAAGAAAAGAAGGGAAAAAATTGTTTCATCAAAGGCATAATCGACGCGAGTATAGGATATATTCCACGTGTAATAGTAAGCGTAGAATCAAATTTTTTTCATTTAAGGCGTCATTTTCAAGAAAATTAACTGAATATCCCTGATAAATATTTTATGTTCTAGTTGTCAGTGGATCTAGTGTTGAATAGACCTGGGTGTTTTATATTGTTATAACAGGCCATGGTAACATTATTTTTAAATTACTTTTTCAAAGTCATTTCAGAAATAATCTATTTGTAAAATAGAAATTATATCATATCAAGTTAAATAACGAAATTATATTATCCAAGTATTTCACATAAAAATTAAATTATTTATCACATTTTATCACATAAAATTAAACTAAATTTATTTCCAATTAAATGATTTATTTGTTATTTGATTTTGATAGAAATAACTGGTTTCTCAAAGTATGACGTCCAATGTTTATATTTACTGTTTCTTATTCTGCGACTATGGTATAGTTACTACACTTATCTGTCAGACACAAGTTGAAATAGATACTGCTCGATTTCTTGACGATAGAAGAAATTTAGATATGTTCCATGACCATATATTGATAAAACAAGTATTTGTAAAATGTGATATTCTTCGCCGTCAGTAGACAGACTATTCTCATTTACAACTTTAACAGAAATGTCCCCAAATTTT
>CAJDYZ010000190.1:115-17598 GCA_903986555.1 Heterotrigona itama
TAAATTTTAACGAATGATGCGAGAGCACAGATATTTTTTCGACGAAGTGCACAAAGGCGACAGATGTTATTCCAACGTAATAGACACGCACTCATCTCGGGGAAACGTAAACGTTGTTTAAGGGCCTCTGTAGTTACATTACTATTACTCTATACCGCATCATTACATAACGCGTATAAAAAGGAAGAAAGGAAGGGGTAGAAAGAAAGAGAGAAAGGAGGGGAAGGATCTTAGGACCGAATACAAATTTTCAGAAAGAGCGGATAAATAAGAAGTAAATTCGCGGAAGAAAAAAAAAAATATATATATATATATACATATTAAAGAATCATATATATTATATACCGATGTCTAATTATTAATTATAAAGCTATTGAACAAATGTTATCGAATAAAATGTTGTAATCTGTGTTGACAATCGCCGACATTCTGAGCCTGAAATGCAACCATCGAACAGGTGTACATCATGCCTTGAAGAATACTTAAATAAAAAACGTTTTAGTCGCGCATCGCGAGATGATGAAGATGAAAGAAGATAGGAGGAAAACGAAGAAAGGAAGGAAGGAAGGAAGGAAGAGAAGTGGGGAGTTTTGAGAAATTGTGTGTAAATATTGTCAGAGTGAAAGTCTGTAATTGTAAAGTTCGCCTATCCTCGACAAATAGACAGCTCGTTATTTGCAAAGGTTTCGGTGTTGTCACGACGTTTAGCGAGAATTATCGTATTGTTAAAGCAAGCAAATCGAGTGACGATCGATGTTTCGAGAGTACGACGCCGTGATCATTTGATGATCGTTTGCCTGTATTTTATTATCACGAGTCAAGAACGACGAACGATGTTTAACGACGAAAAAAAGAAAAAAAGAAGGAAAAAAAAAAATTAAAAAAAAAAGTACGATGCGTGGATTTTTAATCTGTACATAGGACGATATGATTTTTTCCGCTTCGAAGACGTGTTATTACCTGGTGAGAGAAGAAACGAATATACGTTGTTAGAGAATTATGCGGGGGAGAAATATTTAGCAGCTTCGAGAGGTGTACAGATCCTCGACGAAAAGAAATGCGTACAATCACGAGTACATTAAAAGAAAACTTATATCAAAGACATTATCGATAAGTTGTATTTAGTTTCTTTTTCTCTTTCATCGACGGATGAAACGCTAAATACATACATGCCAAACGTGTCGTCGCAATTTAGTCATTCTTCTTTTTTGTACATAATGCACGTAACATAAATCTGGAGTATAAATAAATACGACGGAGTATATACGTGGTGCGTATTGAATGTTTTTTTTTAATTTTTTTTTTTTTTTTAATTAATTTCACAGGACAATTACACACAGCTGGAAACTAACAGTAAATATCGACGTGCATTTAAAATTATTCCTTTGACAACGCAAGTTTCAGCATATAACGACAATGTTATCGATCGCTGTATTAAAATGTACATTATACTTTGGGTTGATGCAAAAGTTTGTCCCGTTTTGACGCCAGATGGCGTTGCATCGCAAAACCGAAGTGTTGTCCACTTCGTGCGTACGTAGTTTCGATGTCGTTTGACAGAAAGGAAAAAAATTGTGTTATTAAATATTGAAAATGGCAGGAAACAAGGAGACACAAAAAACGTTGAAGACGTTAAAAGAACGATTCCACGTGCCGTAAGTGGTTCAGACAGTTTCGTGAAAACAATTTTAATCTTATTGTTAGCGATGCACCCACATTCTGGACGGCCGGCTGAGGACGAAATATTAGCGCTAATTGAAAATGAATTTATGGAATCAACAGTGTCAAGGCGATCATACGTCAACTTGAAATAGTTAGCAAAGATGTACGCCGCATGAGTAAGATGAGAAAAATTTGATAGATCGAATTTCTGCTTGCGATTCTCTATCGAACGAAATCGATCCAAGCGCGATGCCTTTAATCAGCGCAAAAGCTAGTTTACATCCGAAAAATATTATGCATTTGGTGGTGCTGGAAGGGAATCGTTTATTATGAGTATCTGAAAACTATACCATTAATTCGGAGAAATACTAAGTGTATTAAAGCGAACAATCGACCAGAAGCGGCCTGAATTGGTCCATCTACTGTACTCTTCTGATTTTGTGCCCTCCGATTACCATTTATATTCAGATCACTTCAAAACAGTTTAGATGGCAAAAACTTCACTTCTTTGGAAAACTGCAAAAACCACCTGGATCACTTCTTTAGCCAGAGACTTCTCAGAACTTTTATGAATATGGGATTATATAGCTACCAGAGAAAGATGGAGAAAGATCATCGAACAAAAGAGCACATACTCTATTGATTAAATGTAATTTTTAAATAAAATTCTTCAAATTTTAGTCAATAAAAATGGGACAAACTTTTGCACCAACCCAATATAACATACTTACATATGTCAACAAAAAGCTTTATTTCTCCTTCTAGGTTGTCCATATTTTGCCACGTAATATAATTGTAAGGTTACAAGTAATATAAATTGATGGTAAATTTTATATTTTATTTCTTCCCAGATTAACGATCAGTATACATATATACATATATGTATATATAAGTATACGCGTGAAATTGCACAACTCGACAACTTCGCTTTAAATTGTTTTCCATTTCACTGTCAATGTTTTTATTACTATGACCCTTACTATTAAAGAAACAATATAGCGATGGCTTGAAATAACAATATACGTTTGTTCAAAGTACAAATTACAGTTTATTTATACATCTTGATAAAAAAATGTAAATACGTTTAAGCTACAAGAGTTCTACAATTGTTCTTCAACTTACATTTTTTCAAATATCTTAAAGTCATATAAACACGGAATAAGGAATGTCGTGCAATGATTTTACATTCTTTGTACATTGTATCAAGAGATAATTTCTTGTAGTACGTGAATAATTTAACGTGAATCTCAAAAAATAATTATATATAATTATATATATTCCATTATGATTAAAAATTGATAAATAAAGATTTCACTTTAATTCATGAACACATTATTAGTATACATATGACACATATTGTTCAAATATTATTTGAGATATTTGAAAATATAAAAAGACTTTCATGATATATATTAAATTTACTAATCATTTTTTATACATTTTTATATAGTATGAATTAATGTTTTACCTTATTTAATTCCTCTGGAGTAAAACGTAATACCGTAGAAATGGCGTTCAACATATGACGTTTACTGGACGCGTCGTTCGTGGTTAAATAATTTATAAAAACATTCTTCAAATATTCAAGATTCGCACCTTCCCGAGACTTGCAAGCTTCGAGTCTAAAACACCACGTGGGATAGTCGTACGTAAATATCCCATGATTTTTTCAACTTACCATCAGTCTGAAATTTACCTCTCGATTTGAGCCTGCAAAACTTTCGAATCTTCCCTCTGCTTCTCCTTTATATGTACGATTTCTCTTTGTTTCTCTCGCAGTGTAGCTTCCAATTCTAAAACTTTCTTCCTAGATGCTGATACCTGCACTTCTTTTCTCGCTAACTCTTGGCTGTAATGCAATATCGGAGGGCTGTCGTTTGTTAATAATCCTGTTACTAAGTCGGTAATAGGTTCTGCCCCGTTTCTATATTTTGACGCATTTGATTTACATTCCGCGGTATTTTCCTTTTTCGGTACCAACGCGTGAAACGATGTTTTCAAGGCTAAAATTTCTTCATCCTTTTCTTCGATGAGAGCCATCGATCGTTCTCGTTGACGTAGTAATTGTTGCTCCAACGTAGACATTTTATTACGAAATTCATTCTCTTTCTGTAGCAACAAATGTTTCAGTTTTTCACGTTCTTCTTGAGACGACTGCAAAAATAAATAACCGGTTGTTGGTCAAGTTCGTTTTAAACACAGTTGGCTAAATCTATCAACGATTGATTAGATAAAGAAAAGAAGTTTGCCTTTTCCTGATGGTCCAATTTCAGTTGTAATTCCCTCTCTTTAGTGACAATTTCGTTGTTCAAAACACGTATTCTTTCTTCCAAATTATTATTATGCGCCTTCAAAAGATGTAACTGCGCTTTATGATTTTTATCGTGCAACGACGATGCAATATTTTGATTCTGAATATTATACGATATATTCCCAACGTTGCTGTATTTCATTTGTTGTTTATAATCTTCAAACTCTTGCAGCAGAGTTTCGTACTTTTCTTTATAGTCAATAATTTCTTGTTTATCGTATAAATCTAAACTATGTAACAATGCTGAAAACAAAATTTAATTATACGTCATTATACAATATATTAAATCACCTATGTAAAAGGAGAATATTTCCAATTAACTAACATTTGACGTGTGCCGACTCGCTTTTCTTATTATCGAAATCTAGCAATTTAGTGTAAAGACTTTTTATCTTAGAAACGATTTCTTCGGGTTGGTTGTTTAACGTGATGTAATCGTACTCAGAATCTTGCAGACCAACCAGTTGCTCTTTCAATTTCTGTATGGCTTGTTGATCTTGCTGCCTGAGTCTATCATATCCTCCGACAATTTCTGAAAGTTCAGCCAATCTTGCTTCTAAGCCAGCTACTCTTGCCTCGTGAGTCATTGCTAATGCTCTGGCTTGTTGCTCCGCAGCAGCAGCTCTTTTTTGCTCCTGTGGAATAAATTCATTATTCCCTGTGTGGCTGTGACAGACGATATAACAATTTCATATCTCGAAAATTGCCCCTTGAAATTACTTCGTGTATCGCATTTAAATGTTGTTTCTTCATCAGTGCCATTTCAGATTGCAGAGACAGTAAAATTGGAGGAGTCTCTTTAGCTGCTTCTTCCGCCTGTTTAAGCTTGTTTCTAGTTATCTCCAATTCAGCTTCAAGTATTTTACACTGCGTTTTGTGAGCGAACTGACTTTTTACTTGTATCTCAAGTTGTTCTTTACTTCGTCGTTCGTCGTGCAATAATTTCTGAAGTTCTCTGAAAACGACAGAAATTTGCTTTTAGGAATATTTTCCAAACCTACGAGTATGTCTTTCCTTTTACATCTCATCGCGTACTTCATCATCTTTCCATGATCAGTTTGTTCCCTTTCCCTTTCGTGACGTTCCATGATCAATTTACACTTCATGTGCTCGATCTCCGAGTAATTCGTACTTTGCGCTTTCTTCAATTTTTCCTTCAAATCTTTAATCACTTTCTCACACTGTAACCATGCTATATTATTAACGAGAAATAATGCGAAATGAATACGTACACTGCAGCACAAACTCACTTCGTCTCGTTCGCTTCTCAGGTGCTTCTTGTCCTGCTGAAAATTCGCTTCCATTTTAGATTTCTCTGCCGATAGCGTGGCCAAGGAATTCATCAAAGTATCTAACCTATTCTTCAATTTTTCTACCGTCTCTGCGTCCATAATATCCGTTTGAATTTCGCGCGTCTGAAAAGTAAACACACACGTTCAAAGATCATTGCCACGTGACTACAAAGTTAATATGAAAACCATCGTTGTACTTGGCGCGAATGAATCGATTCATCATTTCCAGTGTTTGTAGCTTTCGACCGCCGAGTCTGCTGCACGTTCTTTGTATTTTCTAAATTTTCCGTTTGCGAAGAGGCGTCAAATTTACCTAGAATATAATCGTCCATTGTTATTGACAAATTGCTACTCAACAGAGTCAACATGTGCATACCTTGCGAACGTTCATTTTCTGTAGCGATTGACTTCTCGTCTTCGTTCTGCTCCATTGTATCCCGATGATTAACGATTGAATATTCTGTGCAAACGTAGTCAGAGCGTAGTAAACAAGGTTAATGTTCAGAATCTTTTTAAACGATTTTTATTGTCTGCTTCGTTCTCATCTCTGAATGATAAATATATAGGTACTTTTTAGACGGTAACATTCATATCGCTGAAAAAGAAACGACAGTTTTCGAAATAATAAAAAACACTCGATGAAATTACATACGTACTTACACATCAGAATATTTGCCACTACGTAAACATTTAAACGTGAACATTAAAAATGTTAATACAATGCAAAGTGGCACTCGTGTCATACTTTTGCATAATTTCGTACACGATAGTTACGTGCACTTAAAATTACGTATTTCTCATTTGCCACATTTGTAAAAAATTGTCTAAACAAATTTCATGCTAACATTATTATACAATATACATATATACAAGTACCGTGTTCTGTCACATACCCTGATGATATCAAAGTATGTATTAGCTCCCTACATTATATTGCACAGAATATTTTTAATGTCAACAATCTCGATATACATAATCTAACACAACGGAGTAAAGTAACTTGTACAACCATTTATAAACAATATTTCGCTTAAAGATAAAATTTATTACAATAATTTTCAACAGAGCAATGTTTTCAACAGAATAATCAGCATCGTGTTTACAATATCAGATATATATAAAAAAATTACATTTATAAAGTTGTACAGAAATTAATTTGGTACAAATTATATCATGTACCATAAGAAATATTAAAATGTAAACAAAACAAATATTAAAATGTAAAATATTAAAATATAAAATACGTTGCTGTACGATATAAATAGAAGGAAGGAATTTGAGAAACTCATAAAAATACAATACTATCTGTTATACGTTTGATCAACGTTTGTATATTTTGCTTTTGGTTTTCCACATTGATATTCACTGTACATTGTTAGACTGGTTTGATTCACTAGGCTTAAACGGAGATTCTATTTCTAATGTTACAGGCCCACTGTTTCTTATATCAACTTCCATCATTGCTCCAAATTTACCATCTGCAGAAAGCGTTTGTTAAAATGAATGTATTATTTTTTCTGAACAGGCATCTTAACAATAGTTTGGCTAAAGTTCATTTTGTTCTTACTTTGTCTCAATGCAAAAGACATTATATACTTTTATAAGAAGTTGCTAATTATTTACCTTTGATTAAGTCTGGATTATAGTTTTTACCAAGCTCAATAAGAAAGGTATTATAAAATGAGTAGGCTTCTTGAGCAGGCATAGCTTTATGAAAATCTAATCTGTTTCCTTTCAAGATATGGTACAATGTAAATTGACTAATACATAATATTTCATAGTTTTTATCCATAACACTTTTATTCCATTTCTTATTATTATCATCATCGAACATTTTAATATTCAATATCTTTCTCACTCTAAGAAAAATAACATTTCATTTTATACTTTTCAGACTGAATTAGACTATTTTATTTAAAATATTCATTATAGTAACATGAAAAAATGTATTACATATATTTCATATCTTCTATCGTGTCATCTTTTTTAATGCCAATTAAGACACAGAGACCGTTGCCAATGCTACTAATAATTTCACCATCAACTGAAAAATTAGTCTATATAATGATGTGTATCAATGGAAAACAAACCAAGTATAATAGATAAAACATGTTTCTTAAACGCATAATAGATATAACATGTTTTCTAACGAAGCTGAATTGAAATGCATGTTAATTCATGGCATTATTTCATGACATTACACTCTATGCAAAATTATGTTTCTAATATGTATTATTATAATTGGAAAATTGAAATTATCTATTCTAACCATATTTCGTCAAATTTAATACAATATGATATATAATTTTTATTGCATAAGCCTAACGTTTCACATTTCCTTTTTTATTCTTGTTTCTTAAAAAGGCGTAAGTTATTACAACAAAACACGTATAACTTGATCATTACCTGAAACACTAGCCTGTGTCACACGTTGTATCACCGCTTTCATCCTGAAACTGACGTTGTTTCTCATACGTTATTCATTGAAGTTATAATTATTAATATCGCTCGTATACCTATGTGCGAATCCTTCAGTGTCGAAGGATTTCTCGAAGAAAATACGCTGGCATGGTCGCTAGTGACACTCTAGAGAAAGAGCCAATAGGAGAGCTGAGATAGTCGTAGCGCTCACTTCCGCATTTAGACTTCCTGTAATGCTGTTTGACTTTTCAAAGATTGTTTACAAGCAAATTGCAGAGTACATAATCATCGGAAAAGTTGAACAATCCCGAGGTTGTTTGTCGCGAACTTGTCGAGATTAGTGAAAAATGTACTTATCGAGACTTTGCGAACCATTGTTAAACTTGGGATTATAGTCCAAACTTATTTTTTGTGACCCACTTGTTGCGTGTAGGTTATGACGTTATAAACAAAAATATGTTGGCTGTAAATGTTTGGTTTTCATGATAAATTCGTGCATGCCAGACGATAGGAATGGAGGGTCCGAGTCTGAGCTTGTTTCTAGGCTCAGAAAATATCCAATTAAATACAAATACACAAGGCTTAGAGGAAGATGAGGAGCAAGAGGATGCCAAGCAACGTAGCAAAGAGGTGCATCTTTCTTTATTTTCACTGTTGAATCTTGTTGCAAGATCTTTCACCTCACATGTGGTTTAGTCAGAATGTTTCGTTCAAAAGAATTTATTTTTCTGTAACTTGTAACTCTAACAACTTCCTGTTTCAGATTAAGGATCTATTGGACAACGCGTTTGATGATTTAGACGAAGAATCTGATACCAGTTCTATCAATGACAGTCATTATCAAGATAGCACTAAAGGAGCAAAAGTTTCTAATACAACATTAAATTCTTCTCAGGGAATTGTATCATCCAAAGACCAAACAGTATCTCATTTGCAAAAAGAGTTTGACACTTATGATCATGTCGATAATTCAAACAACTATGACAGTAGTGTAACAAATCATAGATCAGAGTTGGAACTTGCTCCCTCAATCTCTAGCATGCAGAGAGACTTCAATGTATATGGTCAAATTGACGCTCTGTGTTCTAACAACAACAGGGGTAATGATATGCATAATATTACTGCAGAGACACCTTACGAACTGGCAAGACCACCAAACTGTGCATTTCCTAAAGACATAAGAACGCAAGTCGAAGAAGACTATAGTTTTAACGAAAATTATTTATATAATTATCAAACGCCAGCTAATCATTATGACGCTCAAGATAAAAATTGTTCGAATAATGGTTATATCGATGGATATGAAAATAATATACACTGTAAGCAAATTCATGAGTTTGGAGGTGGTGATAATCTTACATCTGATCACATAAATCATTGTTACAAAACAAGTCCAAACGGCAGACCAACTGATGATGATAATATGGCTTATAAAATAGCAGAGTACGATAGTAAGGAACAATTGGAAGTTTTATACACAGTACGAGTGAAAGAAGTTAAACGATTAACAGAAGAGTTGCAACAACTACAGTTGGAAAAAGAAGAAGAAAAGCTTCAACTTAGTAGAAAAATAACACTTTTACAGGCTGATATCGAGAGATCAAACATATCTAGGAATCAAACGCAACACGCTTTGGGTAAGATCTAATGATGTTAATATTATTATAAAAGATTATCTGTGTAAATGATTATAAGATCTCATGCTTTCTTGCAGTTGACGCAAAAGCTGAAATTGCAGATCTTCAGAATCAAATAACATCGTTAAAAGAAAAAAATGCAATTTTGGAGAAAACTAATCAACATGTAAGATTTTCCTGTATTTTTTTGCAGAATAGTTTTATTGATACAATAACAGTATGTATATTAATTACACAAATTAACAAATTTAGATGACAGAAGAATTAAATATCGCCAGAGATTCAGTAATAGAATTACAACAAAAAATAGTTGTATTAGAAAGAGTACAAGCGTTGCAAGCAAATGATAAAACACACGAAAAATTTTTGAAACAAGCACAAGAAAAACATGCAATTGAAATGAAGAATATGCAAATACAAATTGACGTACTTACAGACAAACTTAATGCAAAGGTATTTCTTACGTATTAAATTTTAATCATATTTATTTGTAACGTAAAGTGTAGATATTGATAACAAAATTTTAGCAAATTTTTTTTTCCATGACGTATAATCTGTAAAAATAGCGATACACTAAAATTTTGTTATCCATTGACATATTTTAAGTTGCAAATGTAATAATAATGTTAATAATAATAATAATAACAACAACGATAGTTACAACAATATTTGTCATAGCTGCTCAATGTGGATTCCAACACTCGTTGTATATGGGCAAGTTCATAATATTGTATTTTTCTAGAATATTATAACTGTTATACAAAATTATAATTATAATTATACAATTTCCTTGATTTTTACTTATTTTTTTGCATGATAATGCTATTAAAAATTTGTATTTTTAGAAGAACCTATTTCTAGAAGAATTACATTTTGAGTCACTAAATTATCACAACTTCATTTATTTGATTTTCTTGAATTTTAATAGGAAACATCTTATATTGCTTTGGAAAATAAATTAGCCGATATACGGAGGACGAATGAAACATTGATGGTGGAGAAAGGAGATACGATGAATCGTCTGGCACAAGCGCTAGAAGAAAGTCAGGCACAGTGCCGGAATCTTATGGCTACGAATAATGCTCAGCAAGTAATGCAGCTTCAAGCACAAATTAAAGTTTTGATCCAAGAAAAAGAAGAAATGCAAAAAATGATTCAAGAATTACAGGTATTTAAAGCATTAATTTACATTTGAATCCGTTGTGTATATTCTGAAACATATTTAGAATGTATAAGATTCATATTACAATAATATATTTACAGAATAAATTAGAGATAGCAAAAAGTGATGCAGCACAGTATGACTCTCTGTTAGCTACAACATTAGAAGAAGAATCAGATTCTATTAGACAGATGAAGTTGGGTGATTTCCATAATAAATCGAAATCAAAGCCTTACGATGATATCACGAATAAATTAAAAGGCGAATTGCAAAGGTAATTGGTTTTGATCTAAAACAATTTCATATTGTATCAAATAATTATGTATCGTAATATTAATTTTATTATATATTGTATAATTTACAGGTGTTTAGCTGGACAAGCTATCAAAAGGAAAGAAATAACTAGATTGGAAAATACTCTATCGCAGAAAGAAAAAGAACTTGATAAAGCTTTAACTATAGCAGATACGTGTCGACAGGAAGCAGCTCGTTATGCTAAACGTGTTAACGAACTAGAACAAGAATTGAAATCTGTACTTACGGATGAAGCTTTAAAAGCAAAAGCTCAAATACAAAAATTATCCAATCATCTTAATGATGTAAAAAAGCAATGTGAATCATTACGGGAAGAAAAAACAAAGTTAGAACAAAAATTAAAGGAAACAATAGCAATTAATCAGGAAACACTTGTGAAATTACACCAAGAAAGTATAAATCAAGAAGAGAAAGATACCATTGATGAGTACAATAAAGAGTATTTGGAAATACATGCTAAAGCTGTAGAAAGAGTCAGGCAAGAAGCACAAGTTGAAGTAGTGCAATTATCGTAAGTATAGACATTGTTTCTGTTATAATAATTATTTTTTTGTTTATTATTTATGTACTTTTAATACCATGCTGTTTAAAATGGATGAAAGAAATGTGTTAACTTATAGCGTGCAATTGGAACAAACGCAAAAAGAATTGGATCGTGTTAAAGAGTTGTATATAGATGTCTGTAGTACAAAGGAACAGTTAATAAGTGAACATAAATCTGAAATCAAAATGTTAAGAGAAAAATATGTTAACTTAGAAGAACGAGAAATAGAGATAGAAAAATATCAACGTGACTTGCAGGCACAAGTAAAGATAGTAGAAAAATTGATGAAAGAGTGTGAAATGTACAGAAGCAAAATAATTGACTTAGAAAAAGATTTGAATTATGAAAGAAAAAAGAAAGATGAATATATAAGGAAGATTCACCAAGAAATTGAAAAGGGTAAGAATGATATTGCTTAAGTAAATAAAATTTTTTATTAATAAAGATTTAATTATCGCAAATTTAACGTCGTTTACAGCTAAAGAGGAAGCTTTGAATGAATTACGCAATGCACATCCTAATCAAGAAATAAGTGTTTACTTGCCAGATCATTGTTCCGAACATTTAGAGAAAATAAATCAGGTATATATATTTTGCGTGTAATTATTTGTTTGCTATGCTTTAGTCATCATATTTAATATATTTATAGTTAGAAGAAGATTGTAAACGTTTGGAAGATAAACTATATGCTGCAGTTGAAGAACAGAAAAAAGTGTTAGAATATCAATCTGCGTTAGATGATGCGAAATTAAAGATAGCGCAAATGGAAATATCTCAAGAATCATGGAAAAAGAAATATGAAAATGCAATTAGTGAAAGAAATAATTTTCTTACAAAAATTTCTAAACTTGATTCTGAATTGTCAAATATCAAGCGAAATTCAAAGATCGAAGATTCCGATGTAAAATTAAAAGTATCTCGGTATCAAGTAGAAAATGAAAGTTTAAAAAATAAGTATGAAAATTTAATTAGCGAAACAAACGTTTACAAGGATAAAATTTTACAATTAGAGACGGAACTATCAGAAACAAAAAAAATACTTGCGAATTTCGAGAATAGGTTAAAAAAGAATAGTGAAATATCAAATTCAAAATATGAATTGGAAAAAGAGCTTTCTCACTATAAAGATTTTGCAACGCGATTGAGTATTGAAATAAATCATTTGAAAGTTGAAAGAAAAAGTAATCATGCCATGGAACAAAGAATCAAACAATTAGAAATAGATTTACAAGGGAAGGAAGAGGAAGTGGAAAGATTAAAGGACTTTGAGAAAACAAAATTGGAGAGAGATCAGCTTGTATTAAAGTTAAAAAATCAGGCAAAACAATTTGAACAGTATGTTAAGCATCAAAAACAAATATTTCCTGAATTAAATTTATCACCGCGCAGTTCGAACGATGGGACAGATTTTCTAAAAATAAGGGAAAGTATGATCAAAGAGTTACACGAAGAGATGGAACAAAAGGTACACGAAGAGCTTAAACGTATAGAGGAACATAATCGGGAGAAAAGGAATGAGTTGGAAGAAACGTATAAAACAGTTTTATTAAAATTAAAAAATAAATATTACGAAGAAATGCAAAAAGTGATTGAAACTTGTCGTAAAATATTGCTGGCGAAACAGTTGGAGATTGAGAAGTTACAAGAGGAATTAAAGCAGAAAGAAACTGATGTAAACGAGGAGAAAGACGTAATGGCTAAATTTATCAGTGAATGGGTTAGAGAAATTAGGGAAATAAAAGACAAAGAAGTTGAGATGAATAATAAATTACAGCAGTTACAGGAAAGTGAAGAAAATTTGAAAACGGAAATAAAAACGTTGAAAGAAAAAGAGAAAGATATAAAGAGTAATATCGATAAATTAAAAACTAAATATCAGTCGGCAAAAAGTACCGCGAACAATTACAAGGTAACTGTGTGACAAAAATGAACTATATCTAATTTTTCTTTTTTAATAATTTTCCTTTACTTCTCAATTATTTTAGGAATATGCAGCAAAAAGAGAGAAATTTTTCAAAGAGGAATGTAAACGTATAGAAGAAGGGTACAAAAGAGCCATGAATCAAATGCAACAAAAACTTGATGCAATCGTTACTACTCAAGAACAAAAACTTAAAGAAATTGAATGTCAGTATACTAAAAGAATGGAACAAATGCGACATGCACAGAAGTACAAAAATAAATGTTGAAGTATATATTAATATTTAGTTAAAGTATATATATATGTGCGTATATATGTATATGTATACATATATATATCTTTATATATGTGTGTATGCATGTATATACATATATATCAATATGCAATATAGTTTAGAAGGAAACAGTAGTTAGAAGAGGCTAGATATTTTTTTAATTTAAAGCACTTTATTGTACAACACTCTATTAGAAAATTTTTGTGTTAGGGACCAATTAACTAAAAATCATAGATGTATATTAATAGAATTAATAATACTTATTTGCTGTACTTCATCGTCAAGTAACAGCAAATAATATAATTTTCTAAACGAGAGAAAGTACAACTCCTGGTTAATTAATAGAGTACTAATTATAATTGCTAACATTTATATATTAATTGTGAAAGAACGTGAACTTGTAAAGAGAGAATTATTTTAAGATTTATTAATTTTATTTCAATTTTATAAAATATCTATTATCCAAAATATGAACAAGTTCTCTTGTAGTGAGACATTTAGTCACGTGTTCTTACTGAACATTACGACATAATATTTTAATGCAAGACTGGATTTCTTTCTTAATAAAATAAATATAACTTCGTAATGATTAAAATTATCTAAGTACACTTTTGAGTATTAAAAATATTGTTTACAACTTATATATCCTAAAAGGAATTAAAAGTACTAATATTAAGATTGTACAAAATAGATATTAGAATGACGTTATTAGAAATTTATGTTATAAATATATATATGAAAATTTACACTTATGTTTGATGTGCGAAGTCAAATTATATGACAGATATATTGAACATTGAAATTGAATAAATTTATATCTATCTGGCATTTAAAGTATTAACTAACAGTTAAATGTGTACAAATTCGTCGTTGATGTTATCTAAATTTTTGAGCTCGTACATATAAAATATTTTGTACAAATTAATACATGTAAACATTTTTGTAAATGAATTAAGAAGCCATAATTCTTTTCTATTCTTATAATTTATAAAGTAAGATCGATTTAATACGTATAAGATTCTTAATTATCAAATTATTCTGTTACAATTGGTTTTGTTTTATAAAATTTTAATACCAACTTTAAAATTAATTACTAATAAGCATTTTTGAATTCTCAAAGAAAAAAACAGTTTTGAAAAAACTGTTCTCAATCAAAAATGTATACTTTGAAAATTTATTTTAAAGATTTTAAATGTGACATATGACATTTATGCATTATATGCTGTACATTATACATTATTAATTTTTACCGATGTCATTAGTGTCATGCTTTGATAATGATAATTCTCAATAATTATTAGATGATCACTGAATAGAGAGTATTATTAATATTAGTTGTATTTTTGTATGTAGAATGAATTAATTTATTTTTTGTAATAAAGATTTTATGTCAGTGTCTATTAATTACTCAGATTAAATTAACTAAAACCTTACATACTTATGTTGCATACATACTTTAATATAATCAATTATTCCAAGTTTATATACACACACACACATATATATATATAAAATTCCAAGTTATATATATATGTGTGTGTGTATATATATATATAATTTTTATTACGACTAAGAAATAAAAAATGTGGAAAACAAACATGTAGACAAGTGTTCTACATGAAGACGAAGTAATTGTAATGCATTAACAAATAATAAAATAATGGAACAAAAAATAATATTATTGCCAATCCATTTAATAATTAAATTACATCTTCCAATCAAACTGATTGTTTAATCACAGAAAGTGCACCAAATATGTAATGCCAAAACAGTTAAGTATCCAGAATTAAATAAGTACCAGAGGAAGCATCATAGTATTTAAGGGAAACATTAAAAATGCTGTCCCACTAAAACAGGTAAATATTCAAATTATAAGGTAAGTATTTAGATAAGTACCACGGAGTTTATGAAAGATACTGAAAAAAATCACACAATATATTGTTCATTTATTAGCATCTATCTATTCAGTTTACCCTTGTGGATGAATAATTGAAGAAAATGATAGATGGATAAATGAATGCACATACTAATAAATGAACAATATATGGAATGTGATTCTGATATTTCTCTCAATTGAATAGCTACAGTATTTGTCTGGATATTTAACTTATGATTTGAATCTACAATAATTACCTGTTGAATGAAGCATCTTTGGTATAACTTTTCTTTAAATGATACTTATCTGAATATGTAAGTACCTACTTATCTTATTTGTATTCTGGGTACTGTCTTGACAGAGCATGTTTGATGCAATTAATAGTTTCTCTACAACTAAACAATGTATTTAATGAACGGTTTTATTTTTAGATGTATTAGTAATAATATTAATTTTTCATTTTTTCATTACAGTCATTTAATATTACTTGTAGTATCATATACATATATATTTCTTACATTACATCTCATATATTCTATTTTCAACTCCATCTAACGACGTTGTTATTAAGAACTACCGTTAACTTCAAATACGTTTAACATGTAGTGCAATGTTATTTATGAAAAATATCTAAAGTGCTACATATCAAAAAATACGCAAAATTTGGCGATAAGATAATATTTATTTATAATGTAAAGGAGTAAGTAAAAAAGATTACATTTATCTTATCGGTGAAAAATAGTCGTTTACATCTCGCTATTTAATTGAGTAGTAACATATGTGCACAATATTACGAATCTTGCAGAATATTAAATAATATTAAAAGAACATTTAACTTACATCTTGTCAAGGTATAAATACAAGGTTATATTATAAAATATATTATAATTATATCTAATCTGAATATCATTTTTATATAGGTAATACTCTTGGTACACCTTACATAGAGAAACGTTGCGAAACTCGTTATTGGTCTATGGCAAATAAACTGACTCGTTCACTCTGAATTGAAATCTGAATAAAACTCATTGATATGCATTTCGAGATGAACCCTCACAAAATTTTACTATTAATTTTTATTGCGTTATGGCAACCTGCTGTGCAATATGCCTTTTTAAATAGGTTTTACAGAAGCTATCACGAACAATCATTGCGCACTCAGATTGAATCGCACAGCGCGAAGTACAAATATGAGATTAAAACAATTGATATGCCAGTATGTACTTTTATTAACTTTTACTTCCAGTAATATTCGTCAGTGATATTTGTCACAGTTTTTACGTGTTTGCATAATTAGCTTGGTCCATTTAGTATATATACATACATCATTGTTACGTGTATATATCTGTAATCATACAAAACTTTTTTTTCACTTTTTAAATAATTCAAGTTTGATCTTATTCTGAGTCTTATATTTTTCTTTCTTTTTTTATATTCGAAGTAAGTAGTTTTAAATATATTACAGGTGGATCACTTTAGCTTCTCAGTATTAGATACATTTAAATTACGGTATCTTCTAAATAATACGTGGCAAAAGACAAAAAATGCACCTATTTTCTTTTATACTGGGAATGAAGGTAACATTGAAACTTTTGCTCAAAATACAGTAAGTATTCTACAATCCATGGGATAATAAATATGAATATGTTTTTACAATATATTTCATTCGATTATCCATTATCCATTAACTCATTTCAAATTGTAACATTATTACATTCTACAGGGTTTTATGTGGGACATAGCACCAGAATTTGGAGCTTTACTAATTTTTGCTGAACATCGTTACTATGGAGAATCTATGCCTTACAATAATAAGTCTTATGCAGATTTGAATCATTTGGGATATTTAACATCTCAACAAGCCCTTGAGGATTATGTTAATCTGATTCAATATTTGAGATCTAAATCAGAATATAAGCACAGTCCTGTCATAGTTTTTGGTGGTTCGTATGGTGGTATGCTTAGTGCATGGATACGCATGAAATATCCTCATATTGTACAAGGGTCAGTAAAACAATACAATATAAAGTACAATATATAATATATATATAAAGCATAATATACATAT
>CAJDYZ010000191.1:2767-27836 GCA_903986555.1 Heterotrigona itama
TTATGTATAAAAGATAATTTAAAGTATAAAATAATTTCTGAAAATTTTATTGTACTGTATATAAAGTTGGTAAATGATGATCACAAAGAGATATCAAGAATTAACTTCTTTTTGATTCAAGAATTTCTCATATGCTCCAGTACGTCGCATTTTACAAAACATTTTGTTACATATGTATATGCAAAAAGTGTACATATTCAGACCCCCAGGAAAATATATTTGAACTGTACTACACTTTTCTTAGGAAATCAAGACATTTTTGATTAAATGAAATGTTGGGCAATTCTTAACGAAGGAGATATTGGAATTACTTCAAACTTATGACAAACTTTCAGATAGGTAAATAATTCAAGTACTATTACAATTTTCAGTTCAATCATATACATAATTAGATACCTTCTAGATTAACAATTACACAACATTTTCGTATCGAGCGAGATTTTCCTTTAATAAAAAATTATCTTGGATTTCATTGAAGGAGAATGTTATACAGTTAAATTACTTTTTTTCTGGGCGGTTTATACAGCTATATATATATAGCAATTAATTTAAGATTACTGTTATACTAAAATTAGGCAGTGGGTGAGTGTCGCTAGCAACGTACGGGCAGGGCCTGGCTGTTTGCGCTCGCTCCAGCTACAGCCTCCGCCATTCTGTTGCTACAGGGCACACTTAGAGGCTCTGGCATCAGCTACCATGCCACCGCCTCAATGGACCGTTGTTGGGTCTGATTAGCTTGAGCGGCCAGCGCAGGGGATTCTATTCTGGCAACAACGACTTGGCCAGCCCAGATGGCGTACAGCGTAGCGTAGAACTGATATCCAGTATGTAGGAGGTAAAGTAGACCCCGATTTGGCCCGGACTGGCCTTTCACGGAATTGACGTATAGAGGCACGCGTCGCAGCCAGCGCAGACAATGCAAACCAGTGCACCACCGAACAAACACGCGGCGGGCACCCCCAATTTGCTTTGCATTACCCGGCGTGGGTCTGCGCGCAATGTGCCTCTGCAATACAAACAAAGATCCAACCGCGTTAGGTACATGTTTATCTCATTATTTTCCTGTGTTCAATATGAATTTTGTATTACAGTATTTCTTTTTGTTTTCTAGTCTTTTTTTTTTCTATTCTATTTCTTTTTGTCATTAATTATCTCATTAACAGAACTTTGATAATCTCAATGAAGGCGATATTTTATGGGAAAGAATATCTATCTCTAAACTTCTATTTTGTTCATCTGTGACTTTCGGCAAGCGTAGAATAATGTGGTCAGATTAACCCTAAGTTCAAATAGTAATTACATTGTAAATGTAGCAACGTAAAATGGTGCATCAGAACTTTATGAAGTTATGCAATTCTTTGAGAAAGCAACACCTTTATGTCTCCAGCTAGGAACTGTGCAATTATTTGTTTTTGACTTTTAGAATTCATGTTTTCTCTGTAACTAAATCAATTGCTTCTGTACCTTTAATAAATCAAGAGCTTGCCGAGTACATTTTTCAATTTCAACTTATCTTTACGACCATTCTCATGTATTATTTAAAAATTATTACCTTTAGCAAAAAGTGAGGAAGCAAATAAACACAAAGATTAGAAATGCTGAATGAACCACGTTATGCATTTAGAACTATATATATATTTATTTATATTCAATGATAAAATTTCTTGATATTTAAAATTTTGAAAAATTTATATAGTTTACATTATCAATAATTTAGTAAGAAAAATTATCTTGTTTCCAATCATAAAGTGGTACAAATACAAATCAAATGAAACCTTGTTCTGATTATCATATACATGAGACAAGTGAAAAGTATATTAAAAAGTAAATTCTAATTTCTTGTAGAATAATTTTTTTTAGATCCAGTTAACAAATTTATCATATTCTTTATTTACGGTAACTATAATTTTAATGTTATATCAGAACAAGATATCTCTATACTGCAATAATTAAGCTCATGGTAGAAATGTGATTCATTCTCCATATCAAAGGAAAATGATCAATGACATTTGATATTTTATTACGTCATAATAACAATTGTTTACTTACCAAGACCTCGAGCAGCAACATCTGTTGCGACAAGTATTGGCGCTTTTCCTGATCTAAAATCTAAAAAATTGAAACAGAAAAATTAGTATCAACTATTTTTTAAAACATTTATCAATGTATAATTTACAATTTTTACCTTGTAAAACCCAATCCCTTTCTTGTTGTGTCTTGTCACCATGTATGCAAACAGCTGGCCAGCCATCTCTCTTCATTTTTCTTGTTATTTCATCCACTCTGCGTTTTGTTTCAATAAATACTATTGTTTTGTTTTCACTTTCCGCCATTATTTCTTTCAAAAGTGTGCTTAATCTATAATTAAATTGATGATAAGATGTTATCAAATTTTTCGACAACTTTCTCTACAAACTTAATCCCTTACTTATTTTCTTTTTCGTAATCTTGACAAACATCAATGATTTGTAAAATATTATGATTTGCGGCTAATTGCAGAGACCCAACATTAATTTGAGCATAATCTTTCAGAAAATCTTCAGCTAAATTTTTTACTTCTTTGGGCCATGTAGCGGACCACATTAATGTTTGTCTATCTGGTCTAATTTGCTCTATGATTTTTCGAATTTGTGGCTCGAATCCCATATCTAACATTCTATCTGCTTCATCCAAAACTAAATAAGTACATCTTTTTAGATTTGTACGTCCTGATTCAAGGAAATCCAATAGTCTACCAGGTGTAGCTATAACGATTTCCACACCACCATCTAAATCTCTAGCCTGTGCACCTTTTGGTGCTCCACCATATAGACAAGTATTTCTAATACCAGAGGAATGACCAAAATCATCGGCAACTTGCTGAATTTGTTGCGCAAGTTCTCGCGTTGGCGCTAGTACTAAAGCAATAGGTCCATCTTTTCGACCTAACTTAGGCTGGCTATTAATGTGAACGATTGCTGGGAGTATGTAAGACAATGTTTTTCCAGAACCTGTCGATGCAATTCCAACCATGTCCCTACCGCTTAAAGCAATTGGCCATCCCTGTGCTTGTATTGATGTCGGTTCAGTAAAACCTTGTCGCCTGAAAATTATAAATAACAATATGTTTTATTACAATCTATTATATCAATATAGATCACATTCTGTAATATATAGCATCATAATTCAAAATTTTCAGCAGCTATTCGAGATATTTTAATCAATTTTAATTCTTTATTACTTTTTTTCTTATTAACTTGAAATCCTAACAATTTCAGCTTCGTTCTTACTTCTGATCTGATGAAAGTAAAGTTTCCAGATTAAGCAAGTTTTAAGTTCTGATAGTATTCTTGACAATGAACAACATGTCATCACATACTGGATACTTCTAAACTTAAGAAATAAATTCTAACATCACCATTGTAAAATAATTGCATTTTACTACTAATATACTTGAAGCGCTCTTATCCTAAACAAAATTGTCATCTGAGAGACACTTACTTAATTTCCTTTAGGACATAGTCCGGAAAACCTGTCTCTTCGAATGTGAATACAGGATTAGGTATATTTTTTCCTTTAAGAGTGATTTCTTTTTCACTTCTATATTGTTCAACTATACGTAGATCTCGATTCTGAACTGCTTCATGTGGTACATAAAAATCTTTTTTGAAAGGTTCTAATCGACTTAAATCCCATCTAGGTTTTCTTAAATTTGCACCAGGTTGGCCTCGACTGTTTCTGCCACCACCTCGATCTCTACCTCCGCTGCCACCCCAATTCCTTCTGTCTCTAGGTGATCTGCTACGAGACCTACTGCGTGATCTACGTCTCCTGTCCCTATCACGACTACGACTGAAAAATGAAATATACAAAGATTATTAATATTGAAATATAAATCTTACTGCCTTGTCCTCATTTATCTTTCAAGCAAAATTTGTACTAACTTACAAAAGTAAAAGTACAAATATTTTTTATTAATTTTTAATTCTCATTTAATTTATATACTCTTTCCAAAATAGTATAAAAAAATCTATGACGAAAATTTTCAATCTTACTGTTCATTTCATTGAAATTCAAATTGCTTGAAATTTCGTATACATACAAACTACTAAATGTTTCCGAAACCAAGTACTGAAAACACGCGGAAGGTTATAATTGTCATAGATATGTGACAAATGCCATAGAATTTCTCGTTAATTATTTTCTGTTTCTCACTTTTTTATCCTGAACGTAATTCTGTTTTGTTTCACGGAACAAATAGTCGCAGTTCAGTTGCATTCGTTTCAAATACACGATATTAACGCCAAACATCGAACATATTGATAACATATATTTTCATCTATCTACACACACATATATATGGCTTACCTTCTATAACGTCCCATGTTTAACTTTTTCTTAGTTCTTTCCCTCTTCTTTACCACGATGCTGTATTGCTAATAATAATGATCGAAACGCAAAAAAAACAGGCGAGATATCACGCAAGTTATAAAATTTGATTCCAATCAAAAGACGTAAATGAAAGCGGTTTCTTAACCACAAACGATATAAATCACAAGAAAGGATAACGCTTTCCATCAGTCGGTCTTGCAATGCTTTGTACACATGCGTAGTAGTTGTAACATCATTTTTTTTGACGATTTTTGCGAATTATTTCATGAAAAAATTGAAATTTAAACGTTAAGAGGACTAAATATAACTAAATGAGGACTAAATATAACTAAATGACTGTTGGTTTCTGAATACAGTTTCAAGAGGTTAACTATATTACGTTGAAATAAAAATGATATAGAAACATACTGATTTTAGAACTAAAGTAGGTTCAAGTGAAATTTTATTATAAATTTATTATTTTAAACGTATTCCAAAAAGTTTGTGTAACAAACTCTTTGTTTCAGAAATAAAAAACATTTACTTGTAGAGAACATCTACTTGTTGATTGACAGAATGATCTCTTTAAGGATATTTTCAAATTTAAATCTCCATACTCAATTAGTCAGAATTCATTCTCTTGCTTCACATTACTCTTTAGCTTTTTTCTTCGAAATGTTTTGTTTCGCAAGGTAAAAAAAAAAAATATCGTTAATTAATACCTTATCGCGTGAAGCTAGATAGTCAATCATGTTTCTACTCTTTTATACCAATTGTGCATGATGGCTCTTTGGCAAGACGGAACGTGTTCCATCAGTCGGTCTTGAACTACTGAAATGTAAAGAGAGGTTAGAGTCATTTCGTGCATTGTCATCGCGCAGCAGTTAGGTACTTCAGAGTATGCAACCGCAAAGTAATTTTTAACCTTCGTAACAAAAATATTTCGTTCGTTTCGTTCGAAGTGTTGAGATACATCCTCTTTGGTCAAAGTACAATTCACAAATCTCTAACAATTTATATTTTATACGTGACTTGACATTTGAAGCGAAATATACATCTATGATAAGACATACTCCAAGTGGGAAAAAGATGTGACAATGAGAAAATACTAAGGACAAGGGTAATGACGAACGTACGCGAGACGAACCGTCGAGAGTATAGTGAAAATCGAATGATTTAATGAGCCCAAAGCGACGAGATGATATCATGAGATGAATTGTGCCATGAGAAATCCTTGAGCCATCAAATTTTCAAAATTGAACGTCGACTTCCTTTCTTGTCATGCGACAACTACGATACGATGAGAAACGGGACGATAACTACACGTGCTGATGTTTACGCGGAAGAAATTCCTTGCACATCTGACAGGTAAAATTTTCCATTCTTGAAACAAATAATCGAATAGCATTCTAATCTCTTTATTTTCCTTGCGATACTAGAACTTCATCGTGTCGTTAACACTTGCATAATCGTCGTCAAAATAGGCTGCTGCCGAGTTTCTTTAAACTTGCACTTAGAGTATTTGTGTAATTACGTTCATCTTGAACAGTGATTTTATGAAATATCTCGAATTTTTATGAAATGCACTACGTTGGATTTGAAGACATTCTATCTGACGAATATGTTTCTTTACTCTCTCAATCTCTGAGAAACAAGTTTTCTGTACGTAAATGCAAATAATAATTGAAACTAATATTCATGTACATAGTTGTGTGCGTTAATCTCTAATCTACTAATATGAGATTGCTCAAGATTTATTTAATCTAATGTACAAAAAACCGAGATAATATAAAAAATATTCAAAGTATGGTATTACATAAAGTGCTAACATTGGCATTGTAAAAATTTTAATTTGCACGAGTCAAAATAGTGACTCTTCTAATTTATTGATATTAGATAATTGCTCTCTTGTTAGTAATATTGATATAACGTACATGGAGAAATTCGTACCAATCAGTGTTTAACATTCTGTCTCTTTTCATCGAATCTTAATATCTCGTGTCAAACGCTTTGTGGTGTCGAGTAACTTCCACGAAGGTAAAGATGTAATTTAATCTGTCATCTTTGAAGGTAAAAGAAATAAGCATGCATGTGTGTGTGTCAGTAACACGTGTTAATACTATACTTTCAAACATAACATTCGTTTTCAGATATAAACATATGCAATTTCTATTTTTCATGGAAATGAAGAAAAATCAGATTTTATGATATATATTGGATCAAAACTAATACATATTTAAGTATCTATGAACATTTTATGTTCATTTTTAAATGTACGTTGAAAAACAGTTTTTAAAAGTATTTCTTGAAAACTTCTTGGCGATACGATATATTGAATAATTATATTATTTAATCGTACGTATTTATATTGTACAAGATTGGAATTAGTAAATTTCTAGTAAATTTTTTTCAAAAACTATCGACACGAGAGGTTTCATTTTTTTCTGTGTCCATTCTACTTTAAAACCGGTTTTACGTAGGCTTGCTTATACATTAAAAGATATAATGAGACTAACTGAAGAGAACGTCCCTCGGCGAAATCTCATTATGTATCAGCAGAAAAGTTAATGATATTATACGCAATACATTACAATATTTGCAAAGTACGATAAAATTGATATGTTATTGATATGTTATCTCTGCTTATGTAAAAATCCAAAAGTATCTTCACTTTAAATTATAACAGTATTCTGTGGGGAGAGAGATAGAAAGAGAAAAAAAGATCAGGATGTTATTACTGTAAATAATTATTTTCAGTAGCTTTTAATATTTTTCTAGTAAGTTTCGTATAATGTTAACAAGGAACTTCATAACGACACATGAGAAAAAAAATTAACGATGGTAAAAATACATCCGGTCCTTAATATATTAAGCAGTGGGAATATAGTGACAAGGGGAGAAGGGTACATTAGTTTCGACCAATACGTATTCAATTTACGTTTGCATTTTGAATTGTGTCTATAATATAATATTTTTAATCGTTAAATTATATTGATATATTACTTTAAAAAATTTTACATTGCAATACAGTGTATAAGAAATGAAGAAATATTTTGAGAAAGAGAACAAAGAATCTAATATATGTTAGATAGTAGTAGATAAAAGTTTGCTTCGCGACATATGCGCCCATTACTATGTCATAATGTTTTGCGTTGAAAATAACCTTCTAATAAAATTATTATATTCCCATTACGTAATAATTAGATATCATCCTTGATAATTAGATACTCGTCCAATCGTGCATGACGCACGAGGCAACAATCTCACAACTTTTCTTAGTGCGCTATTAATGAAATAAATAGATAATTTTTTTGCTTAAAATTATCGACAAATGCTAGAATGTTCATCTCAAATGGAAATTCATAGAAATTTTCGTAGAGAATCGAAAGCCAGTTGGCAATTATCACTAGTAATTTATTGCTAGTTAATCTTTTTCAAATTCGCCTCGTTGGCGAAATTTTTTCCAAAATCGTGCATGTTAACGAGTTTTTCAATGTAACGCGATACTTTGAAAGTTAGCAGTTGCATCGCATAACTCTTCCGCGAAATAAATCGACGACGCTAGGAATGATGTGCGATGCTACATCGTTTGATCTCTATTGAAATGACATAACATAATTGATAATTAATATGAAATAATCTCGTTCAATATTTCAGTGCAAATACCCCACTGTGCGCCGTTCACCCGGCAAGCTTCGTCTCTACCTCACCTGCTCCCCCTTTAGCTCGTATGGTGCTTCGCTTGTCTCTTGCCAGTCTTTCGTGTGCTGCGTGCTCGTCGTTCGTCGAAATTGAGATGCTACGTAATTTCGGCCTTGCGTACCGTCATTTGTGAATGTAAACAACTGTAATCAAGTCAAATACGTTCCGATAATTGTCTCGTTGATCACGAAGTTATGCGTTTTAAGAATCCGTTGCCACAGCGTGGCTCTTACGAGTAAGTTCAGCAAAAGCCGATCCGCCAGATTTCGAGGTTAAGCATTTCTTTTCTCACCCTTTGTCGTTCTCTCCCAGAGCCGATCTCGACTCTCTGTTTCTCTCGTTCCTTTGCTTCTCCGATCGATTTTGAAACTTCCCTGCATTTTCTCATTTATTTGTCGACTTTATTAGATAATCGCTTTGTTCTCCTCTGAGAAATTCCAGAAATCTGAATTCTATATTTTTAAGGATAATTTTGGTCGATCTTACATTATCATTTGTAGAAGATAATTTTTAGAAAACTAGTATCCACTTGTATCCACTTCTCTATCTAGAGTAGTATCCACTTGTATCCACTTCTTTAATAAATCGTAGAGAAATCGGTAAGTGAGTTGCCCTTCGCAACAGCAACAAGATAAGTGGCTTTCAATTGCAATCATGAAAATTCTATTCTATTGAATTCAATAATATACTCATAGTCAGTGCAGTTCGACTTGGAAATAATTTTTTTCTTTATCACATATAATGGGGCGCTGCGTAGCCTTCGTACGTAAACACGTATCGCAAGAAATAATTAGTTCCAACTGTGTGACCAATATTTGAAATCCGAATAATTTCGTTGTTTATACCTTACATTTCCACAATTCTAATAATAAATTTTTCGCTTACGTAATTTCTGAAAAGTGATACTAATCCCGCCTGCGGTTTTGTGAAACTTTCATTCAGCGGACATTCTTTTTAAGTTGTCCCCAATAAGATCCTTTTACTTTACAGATATTGTTGTGCCGTATCACGTATCGGGGAATTTTATTTGAAAATACTCAAACGAACGTAATATACTCTATGATACATTATTATCTGATTTGTTAATTATGATATGTTAATTATTGGAGAGGAATTATACATTCTGTTACGCGCGTTGTTTCCTTGAATTTCTATACGTGGATCGTGCTTACAGCCATAGGTTAAAAGTGGTGGGGGTGATTTTCGTTGGAGAATACGGTCCTGCGGTCCACACGAAAAGTACAGCCAGACGTAAAAGTTCTCGTGTGCTCTTTAAATTTGAAATACTATTTGTGACAAAGATTTTGTTTATCCAACAATTTTTTCACCATTCTGCTTAAATGTGAATGTAATAGAAATTCTGCAAAAGAAAGTACGTTTCCTTGTTTCTTTTAATAGCGTAATAAGCGTGATACAAAGTTCAATGCAAACTTTTATATCCGACACATACGGTACTGCTTCGCTAACTGGCCACAAGTTGGATTTTAACTGGTTCGATCGAGGGATGCATATCTCGAGAATCGAAGTATCGAGTATCTTTCTTTTTTATTTTTTGATTGAACAACACTGATCTATCGATATCTGACATACTTGTATACGTACTTGTATACTATATATGTATAACATCAGATGCTTCGAGAAATAGTGGGGATAGAAATGGCCGCTTAACGAAGCAGAATTCCGACCATTTAAGTGTATTGTGTACACGCGGGATGGGACAGTATTAGGAGAAAGATCGAGCAGTTCAACGTGGATTCTCAAACGTGACACGTTCGTGTACCCGAGCAGTGTATTTTTATTATTCATAACAAATAATTTTTTAAATACACACACACACACATATAGTGTATTGATAAAATTCTAGTAACTTTATCCATGCAAATGATACAGGTGCACTTTTCGCTTGCGCCACTGACTGATCTTGAATACGTGTTATTTGCGATCTTGAATTTGGTGTTATTTATGAATGACTTTCTTTTGCAAAGATAAACTAATTCTCCTCTTTTGATCTCTATTGTCTTTGATTACATCAATCTCTTGCATAGGATGCTAGTGAGGGGAAGAAAAGAAGGTTCACAATAATTTGCTGTGTAATTCTCGATATTGTAGCAGTTCAATTAGAGCTTAAAAATAGTTTACTTCTTATTAGTTTGTAACTGAAGTGTTTCTTTTTTCTTCTTTTTTTTTTATAATTCCTCTATTTCTCACTTCTTTCAGTTTCGTTCTTAGAATCTTATGTAAAGAAATCATGCTAATAATGAACTCTCGTTCCGGTTAACGAACAATAGTGGTTCGAGTATCGAGATAACTATCGATGTTATCGAGCTATCGTAAGTAGAATTGGATTTTTGTCGATTGTTTCTACACGCAACTGAGAAAGTAACGATCAACTGAGATACAGCAAGATTGTCTTGACTATGCTAATGAATTTGTACTTCTGTTATTTGTCCGTTTTAATGAGTTTTTATTTCGTGATGTAACGTCTTTTTATGTCTGTCTTCTTTTAAATTTTTTCTTGTAGAAGTGTACTTTGCTCTTGTAAATTCTCAAACGTGTGTAAATGTTACCAGTTGGAACATGTAATCTCACGTGTGCATGAACGTAATCTCTTTTAATTCTTTATTTTTCGTTTAATGTAGATCAGAATTCATTGTCGAGCGGTCTAACAATTTCGATTACGAAACTTACAATTTCGTGCTTCTTTTGTGTGTGAAAATTATCGTGTTTGGTACATGTACAAAGCTCGGTCGTTTCATTATAACCAAATACGTTTCAATGCATGCAGTTCATCAGTAGAAGCTGTTACCGCTATTACCGGCCTCGATTAGTTGCAAATATTTGCAAATATTTGTCGCCGTTTCTTTCTCGAAGGTTCTTATGAAGGAAATAATTTCTTTTTATTTTGTAGATCGAAATAACAAAAGTAAAGCCCGGGAACTCCTTTGAATGTTATATTTTCTTGTTCGTTCAGTTGTTCCTCTTGTCGCGACGTTCAAATATCGCGCGTTTAATCGCGGCATGTAAAATTGCATTTGACTTTGATCGGATCGAGAAATCGATAACCGAAAGTGTGATCAGTGACATGTGAAACTTGATATATAAAACAGGAGGAGAGACGCGACGCTTTGCTCGCTACGTTGATGGAAAAGAAAAGACAGATTCCCGAGGCGGCGAGAAATTCTTACGTGAAATGGCATGATTCTAATCGGCCGAAATCCACGAAATACCCGCAAAATGGCCAAGCAAATATCCTTTTATTCGACTCTGACGTCCGAGGAAAAGAGTAGAATGCATCCGTGTATGAGAGCTAGGTGGTACGTCTTCTTCTTTACACTTTCTATCAAATACTTAAATAGATAGAAGAGATGGGGGGGAGGGGAGAAAAAAAAATGGAAACCCCTTTGTAGGGGCCACCCGTCCGATGAAAAGATGTTGTACTCGTCTATATTGTCGTCGTTCATAAATATTTTTGTGTTCGAACGAGCAAATTCCAATAATCACACAGTGCTAGGTTTGTGTATGTATTATGTCAAGATGTGTATATAGTAGTAACTGTGTTGTCACAGTAAATCACAAGATAAATAAAGAACAAAAACCATACGATTCATTACGGGAAGCAAGCATTCAACGTCGAGTTAAGATTTTTTTGGTGCATTGCGATAAGCACGAGCAAGACTAACTTGAGCTGAATAGTAAAAAGACCAGGGTCAACTGCGTGACAAGTTTGAATAATAGAGGCACTAGTTGACCAGATCAACGGATCGATGTCTTACGTGAATTTAACTTATGAAATCTTACTTGAATTTAACTTATGAAAATCGTTAATGCATGATAATATACCTTTCGAGTTCTTCCATGCAGCTTTTTACAAATATTACACCTGCTAGCTTTTATATCCTATATGCCAAGTATCGTTTTCCGCAACCAACAATGTTCATCAATTGTAAAATTCATCAAAACTCGTAAATCTCGCATTTTATGCAATACAATTTCTTACACTAGAATAATCACTTCCAAATTTTAGAACATTTTATTTGAAGCAATCTTGGAATTGCACGTTGGTGTTTCTCATGACCTAAGGTACCAACGTAAGATCATAACCTAAGGAAGATGTTTAACCTGACTTTGGCCACTGAGTTGCAAAATAATTACAAACGAAAAAGTTCTTTTTAATATTTTGCACTTGAATCTTAAACTACACGTATTTCAGTAAAGATTTTCCAGATTTTTTACGTATTTAAAGTCGATCACACGAAAATCACACAATGAATCTATAAAAGACACCTGAGTGAATGTGTAGTGGTAGTAAAAACCTCTTAACAGGGGAATTAACTTTGATTCACATAAAAATAACTTGTTTCACAATGAGGATTTTTTTCCTTCGCAGTGAGAAGTTATATTATTACGCCTAAAGTAATAAAAGAAAAGAAAATCGTTGACTATTTATTTTGACAAAATATTTTATGACATATTAAGCAAATATATAAATTCCTTAAATAAAATATTATCACACATTACTTTTAAAATTTTCACGACGAAAAATGTCGTCATGCAGTTATCTTCCTGGTATGACGAAATATTTCGCCTTAACCAGTTAAGAGGTTAAAGAAAAATGTGTTATTCTAGGATCAAAGCGAGAGAGTTAGCTATGTTAAAATAGAAATCGAAAAGAATCTAAATCTGAATCTGAATCTGAATCTGAATCTGAATCTGAAGAAAGTTTCGTTTCACAGTGTCATCATGTCGAACGATTCACCCCCACCGCTGCAGACTTCTATACCTTTGGTAGACTACGACATACCAGATGAAGCATGTTCTGGTAAAATCACACCGACCACACCTACTACTCCGGTGACAAATAAATTGAACGCTAACACCGATACCGAGGTGATTGAGAATGCAGTGCCGATCACGCAGACGGTGCTGCCAGTGCCTGAACCACAGCCGAAAATCGAGAGGAATGGGATTGACTTGGAGGCAACTAAACCAGTCACTCAGCCTGAAACCGACTCCTGCGTTGTAGATTGTATATACTTCACGCAGCAGTGCTGTGAGTGTGTAATATTTTAACAGCCTCGTGTCGAACCGATTATTTATATTTGTTTCACGATTTAACATGATTACGAGAAGAATTTCAATTGTTTCCGTCGAATTATTGAATATCAATGGAATTCCAATAATTTTGGCTGTCAGTTTAATGATCAATTTACATAAGAGAGAAAAAAAAAGATTAAATGTTTACAACTATATTTACAATATTCTATGCTCATCTCGAATTTTCTATATATTTAAAAAAAAAGGAAGAAAGATCTGAGATATATGTATATTAGGAATATATATTTCGATAAACTTTTGATAAGATACTCGAAAAATACGATATTTTTATAATTATTTATTGTATGAAATTTGGAGATGAAAGTAATTTGAATCTTATATTTTAGATATATATTAAATCTGGAAAGTTTGTGATAGCATGTTTTGCGCACAATTATAACAATTCTAATCACTGACATTTCATAGACTGTTAACATTTCATTCCAATTTGTAAGAATTATACTTTTAATCAAATTTAATTTTGTAAATCTTAAAGAGATATTGTCTGGTTATCATTTTCTATGGAAAGTAACAAATTTAATTATTCTTAAAGTTTTGCATGATGGCTATCCATGCATTCCTATTTTTACATAGTGATATATTAGTTTTTAAGTGCTTCAGTATATTATTTCAAAGCATCAAAAGATAATAGTTCGTCAAATGGATTCTTAATTTGTAGTGTTTTCTTCTACAAAGATAGGCTATATAAAAAAATAATATTGGTATGTACAAGTCTGTTACTTATATACATGTTATATAATCACGAAATTAAAAGGAATGAAAAGATATAATGCTAAATATCCTTAAAGACTGCTTAAGTGCCGTAAATTTATTTAAATGTTAAAACTTCATTATAGAAAAAAAAGAAAGAATTTACTTAAAGAAATATCCTATAAAATAATATTTTACATTCACACATAAAGTCTTAAGGTATTAAGTAAGAAGCAAATTGTACATAAAAGTTACAATATAAAAAATTACAAATAAGTATAAAAAAATTTAATACATTCTTACTCTCTTCATGTAAGTCAGAACTATATGATCAAATTATTTTGGATATAAATTAATAAAAATTACATATTTTGTAAATATATATCAAAATGATATTAAATGAAAGACACTACCATGACCTTACAATCCATGTCAATTGAAAAGAGTTTATGAAACTCATATTTATACAAACTTGTTGTATTTATAAACAATTGACAAAAGCAGAAATGTATATGTAAAAGAATTGATTATTGTAAAATTTTTGAATTCTACTTCTCATAATAATAAATTATATTTTATTAATACATCATAAGAATTACAAAGACATTATAGAAATTACTCCGCAATCGCAAAATTTTTTGATAAATTATAATTGCATTTTATATAGGAAATGTACACTCATATAGTTTACTTTTTAATGACATTAAAATTTATAAAATATTACGAAAAATATGAATACGTAGCATCGATTGTCTTGCAGGTAGAATATACTTAAATAATAAAAAGTAACACAAAGTGCAATTTGATAATTCATAATGGTGTAACATATTTAACTGACTAAGTTAATTTTTATTATTATTATTTATATTTTTCCTAATGAATTACGCTTGTTGAAATATTAAACAAATGTTAAATTGTACAATATAATTAAAGATACAAAATGTAAATGTAAAATTCATGGTACACTTGGAAAATGAAGCCGTCAAACAGATATTCATATATAAAAGAAGGTTAAAACTTATATTCACTACTTTTCAACAATTTTATCAAGCAGAAATTACAGTAACATTAAAGTTATTTAAATTATTATAATGCATAAACAGATATGTATGTTCAAAAATCATTTTTTGTTAAGTTCATAACTTATTATTTCTAATAGTTAAAACAAATTTTTAGATGGAAAAATGAAAACTTTATTTTTATCAAAAAAATCTCTTGAGAGTACTATATTTTTATACGTTTACATAACATTCTATATACAAGTAAAACTGATTCATTAATAAAATTGATCTAGTTTACATAATACATTTCAAAAACTACACAAGTATACATATGAATTTATATTTTATATTTCTATAATTTAAGTAAAATTACTACCTTTAATATAAAGTAATTGTTTTGAGAGATAATACATAGTAAAATCTACAATATTATCTTGACTAAATGATAGTTTAGAACAATTTCAAAAATGTTTACAAATGAAGCAACTATATTTGTGATATATTTCTATGATATATCTCTTAATATTTTAATTTATTGATTGCTCTTGTTTATTCTAATAATATCTATAATAGTCATGTAAACCTTTTTGTTAATATTTTATATACAAAATGTGCAATAAATAAGCCTTAAATTATGATGAAAAGAATGAGTTAAGATTATTATAAATTTTTAATAATAATTCAAATTTCAATATATATATATAAATTTCAATATATATATATAAAATAAGACTGTCTGTACTATATATATGTAGTACAGACAGTTTTATTGTAGACATAATTCTACAATAAATTCTAAATGAAAGAATATTTCAAACAATTGAGTTATATCAATTGATAATAAATTAATTTGTTTTCAAATATCATGTTTATTTATGAATAAATTTGAATTTGAATAACTAAATATTACAATATATAAGGAATAGAATATTGCACATTTGTTAACAACAAAAAAAAAGGAAAATAAAAGAGAAGGAAAATAGAAGAAAAAGAAAGAATTTGATTTGACTAGGATTTTAAAGAATAAAATATAAGTAACTTTCCTTATAGAATTGTGATTGCAATATTAAAATTCTTTTTTCATCAAATATTGTAATAAAATCTTTTTTCCTTTTTTTTTTAATTACATCATGTAAGAAATTTGCATTACAATGTTGCAGTTAAATGATTTTGTAAGTATGTTTTGTCTTAAAACATATTTAAAAAAAAGAGGTATATTAGGCTAAGAAAAATTTTCAGCTTTTTTTTTAAATATTGTACTCAACAATTCTTATACACTGTTCAAAAGTGTGATTTGGAATATATTCTATATTATTTTTATTAGTAAGTTACTTGTCATGAAATAGTAATTAATTCGAAATACACATTTGAATTGGAAAATGAGTAAAAAATTGAGTATAAATTGTTAACCGCTAGCAAATGCATAATTTCTGTGCTTTTCTTCTCCTAGAATAACGCATGAAAAATGATTTTGCGAAAGTGTAATGTTTGAGAACTATTGCTGGAAGATTATTAGCCTAAAATGCACATCTATTTCGTACTTCAAAGTACATTAATTTGACTAATTTCTTATTTGCGTATGACATTAGGATATCTATTCACTGGCCTCAAAAGGTAGTTAAGATTTCTTTAACAGTGCAAATTTATACATGAAATTTTGTGATCAGATTTGATTATGATTATGATTCGTACATGGGTAATGGATGTCCTTCGGAATTGAATATCCATCTGTCCAAATCTACTAATTGTCTCGTGTCATCGAACAACAAGTACAAATATTTTAAAGTTTCAGCAAACCAAAAACTTTCTGTCATATCTTTTTGTGGCGTATTATAAACAATCCTCACATTGCCAATGCTGGTGTACCCCTTTTCCACTTTTGTATAGTTTTCAAAGGCCTGTTAAATTATATATATATATATATATATATGTTTAAATACAATAAAATAAAAGTATGCATGTTCCATAGAAAATTTTTTTTAGATAGTTACTTGAAATATTTGCCATCCCCAGTCTTGGAATGTCTTATTTCCAGTAAAATACCACATGTAGAAAAGACTTTCAATAAACTCTGGTCTGAGCAAGTTATGAGCATCATTCATCTTTACATACATATCCATTGATTTCTCTCCATTTGTACTCTGAAATTAATAATACCGCTGTATCCTTCCATCCTTGTAATAATCTTTATTCAAGTTGACAATTACCATAATTACCTGAATATTGAAGTAAGTGATTTCTGGAGCGAGGAACGTAGGCTGAATTGCATACGTTTGATAACATGTCTTAACAATTTCATTAGCTAAATTCATGTGATCAGATGGTAGCCCATGATGTACTCCTAAAGCTAATGTACCTCCCAAGTAACAAGTAAGATGATCCTATAAATATAGTAATTATACTATAAATATAGTAATTAAATAACATGACATTAAGTTATCATAAATGCTTTTATTTCGGAATTTACCATTTTTGGCGTTATTTCTTTGTTTGCTCCAACTAGTTCTGCTATGAAAAGATACTTATTAATGGCTGTATGTTTTACTAAATGTTTTTGAGTTCCAGCAATACCTAACAGATAATCATCTCGTAGGCTAAAAGCATTTATAAATTTAAATGATTATCATAAATTCATGAATAATATTCAAGGGCAGAGGAACAAGTTTCCAATGAACAAAGATGATGAGATACTAACTAATTAATTGTCTTCCCAGTTTGAAGCCACTGTTTCAACAAATACTCGTAATAACTATCACCACGTGCGCCAAGCGTAATTGTTGCATGATCTCTAAATTGTCCAGTATTAGCATTAATGAAAATGGGCACTAAACCATCGTATTTTTCTAACTGGTGCACATGTTCCGAAACTTTTGCTACTGCTTCCTGAAGGATAACAATTGCGTACTTTTCTACATATAATGCAAATAATAATGTATTCATGGATAAAACATATCCGCAGTTACCTCAAATTTAGGATCTCCTGTACTGCGACTTAGATCGCGAAATTCCAACTGGATGGAGGTAACTTCGCTTGTACTACTATCAGGACCCCATTTTGGACCGTGTGCAGTTTTAGTACCAAGATTTACATCGGAATAAGGAACACCAGATGAAGTAGAAAACGCTGGCATCATACATTCCCCTAACACTGTCTGTGATTTATAACAAGTAATTCTTTGTAATCAAATTTCTTTAAATATCATCATATATATTTTTGAAAAAAGAGAACAGGCAACTTACAGCTTTATTTAAGAAAACTTTATCACCAGAAAGATGATATGCCGATAATAGACCTCCTAACACTCTAATTGTAACTTCAAATAAATTAACATCTCTATTTGAAGTAAATACTAAATTTTTCTCAACCCACATTTTAGCTTCTAAAAATTCTGCAGACAAATAATAAACATTATTTCTCGATTCTATAAACAATATAATATATTATCACGTTTTAGATCATCAGTATTACCATTATTTAACCCCATTATATACATAGTATCAAGAGAATCGACTATAGTAAGGCCTAAGCCAAACCATTCATAGTACTTTCTTGATATTGGTTTCACATTATCATATCCCCAAGCATATTCTTTATACCCATTCCACGAATGTTTAAATGCTGCAACTACAGCTTGTTGTCTGTTATTTTGTGGTCCTGAACATAAGTAATTACAACGTTATTAATGATTAAACTTAACAATCATGTTACAGAGCTATGAAGTTACCATTAAATTTAAGTGTATTTGGCTTAGGTTGAGGTGGCTCTCCAATTTGATCATCATCCACCTGATTTATTTCTGGCTGAAATTCAGGTTCCTCGATGACCTCCCCACCTCCCTTATGCTCCTGATTTACATTATCCACTACAATATCTTCTGCCGCCTAAGAAGATACAAAGGATGTTAAACAATAGTAAGTTACTTACATTGAAGCGAACGTACCTTCTCATACTTAAGAGTATCTTGCACTACCTCTATATTATTGTAGTCACTTTCATCTAAAACTCCATTCTTATTATCACCAGGTAACAGATAAAATATAATTAGTATGATTGTAATGACTAAAAAATAAAGGATATTTCTTTGAAACCTTGACAACTGGTTCCATTGCTGAAAAAAAGGAAAGAATTTTTTTTATTATTTTATTTTAACAATTCTCCATAGAAATGATAAAAATCACACTGTTAGTGTGGGAAGTGATTATTTCGACGGCTTACTCTCCAAAGGCTACGTGACGATCCTCGCGCGAATGTAGCACTCTCCTGGATATTTAAACTGATGTAATCCGACTTTCCTAAATCCTTCGACGGAAACATATTTCGTTAAAGGTTATGTTGTTCTGGCGAGCACAATGATAACAACAGCCAGAACACTTTAAGAAACAACGATCCCACGGCCGTTCATTAATTACAAAGGTCTTCATTTATACTGTCCTTGTTGGGCATCGTCGGCAATTATTCATCCGATGAACCGTCAGGGAGATAAACTTACTATGTGTGAATACTAAGAACCATCGATGCCGCGTAGTCAAGCTTTCTGATACCAGGCACCACGAATGTTCATAATTCGAGCATACAGTTTACCAATAATTTACATACATTCTGCGATTTTAATGCAGCGTGTTAAACATGCTAATTTATACATGTGCGTTGGTTCAACGAAATTTTAATCGAATTGCAATAGACCAATGGGCCGATCAATTTAATAAATTAATCGTAATTGTATGTGTGCATAGTTGCACGAACGATGATCGACATTGTGTATATGTATCAAATAAGATTAAACATTGATTTGTGAATGATTTATAGCTTAATATGGATTTATGAATGAACGATCAACATTAGGTAATTACTAAATTGCGGATTTTTATGCAAATATATACATACTTATAATTTGAAAAATAGAACATTGTTTCGTGCATCAGATATTAGAAAAAGCATTATACTTCGGATATTTTATACACTTTCGCGTGTTAATTGCATTCTGTGCGATTTCGCACTTTTAAATTTCCTATAAAACAGAATCTCCATAGGAAATTGTTTTATATGTCAGTTACTATGAAAAGCATCATACTTCGAATATTTTATACATTTCTTTGTGTTAATTGCTTCTTGTGCGATTTCGGATCTTTAAATTTCCTATAAATGTATAAAAGTAGTCCGCAATCCAGTAATCGCAGTCTAGACATCGTCTGTCAGGCGATGTATTTATGTTCTCGTCGCACTATAGCGCATTCCTTATCTAGAGGCAGTGCTGCCACCTGTGTACCGCATCTGAAACTACAAACAGGCGGCAGTATTCCACTCGTTCTTAGTGCGAGAAGGACACATATACTTCGCGCATGGGAGACAAAGAGAACAGAACGTGCAACAAGGATAACAATAGCGGTTAGTCCCACCGTTTCACCGTTACACGGCGCTAGTATATCAGTGTTCGCAAATTGAACAAATTTTGTTACATGTTCGTTCTAGGATGGAGTGGGATTTCATTTTACACCCTCACTTTGTTTATATAAGGTAAAATTCTATTAAATATAATGGAAATTAATATAATATATAAAATCACATTTAGTTACAAAGAATTTACTTCATTACTTCATTACATGAATTTGTAACTTATTTCATAATTTATGTTCGTTAAATTAATAAGATGTTTGATTTAGACCAGAGTTTTTTATTTTTCATTCCGAGTGAACGTTTCGTGCGAAATGCGCGCGCATTGGATTCAAATTAGGTTAAGATTGCAGCGCCAACGGCGAAATATGCAATACATTTCGTACGATTCTCGAACGATAATCGATATTTCTCATGATCGATTTTTAACTGAAAAGTAGCGGTTAAAATGGCGGAACGAAGCACACCGCGTTTGTAAAGAAGAAAGTATTATCTAGACGAGAAGTATCATTCAAAAGTTCTCAAGTAAAAATTCGAATCAGCAGCTGTTAGATTTGTGTTTGTGTTGTGAATTTTTAAGATGAAACGTGTATTTTTTGCTCCAACTCAAGGTAAGGTTTAACCATATAATTATTACATACAATTTTCAACAATTAAAAAAATAATACATTAAAACAGATTGTACTATGTTAAACGTTATTTATAATTTTATACCAAAATTTAATTTCAATTCTAATCGGTACAAGATACAAATATTGTAATCGTCATTGTTATATACGTATATATATATATATACATATATTATATATATAATATTATATGCTTTTATATACACATTTAGAATCTTTAATTTCATACTGCGTAATTCTCAACAATTCTAATACTAAATTCAACAATCGTTTATTAAGAATGTTCTACTGCGTATAATATAAATTTTTCACTTTTCAGATAAAGTTCGCTCCAACTCAATCTGTTGGAACGTTAATAAATTACGTTCGCTTATAAACTAGAGTTTCTAAATGCAGTTACAGCATACGCGTATATGTTTAATACTGTGTTCATAGCACCAAAAACGGTGTTCTATCTTTGTGCGTATTTAATTCATTAAATATTATAAATTATCGTCATTTTAACCCTTTCAGCTTCACGTTTTACGAAAAAGGATTCGCACTAAGACGACCAGTCACGCTGTCTTATTAACTCTCTCGCGGGCAGGCACAGATATGAATCTTTTTGCTATTCTAAAAGCTTTTGAAAAATGTGAGAAAAATTCCACGCTTTGCATTTTTCGATGAAACCTTTACTACGTCTAAGTGTAATCCTCACGGTACTGTATTGTACGATTAATTTTTAAATTCAAATTTTCACGACGTTTCTCAGAAAGAATGAAAATTTGCCTCGATGAAATTCATGGAGGGGGGTGGGGAGGCGCGAACAACTCGGATTGCTTATCAAGCAATTCAGTACTAACACCATGGAGAGGAAACGAAATTCACTGCAATGCATTGAAAAGTTTCAGAAGATACTGAATTTTGTTCTCGCATGTGAAAAGTGAAAGGGTTTAACGACTCGTCGACACTGCGGGAGGTAAAAGCAAGTTTTCCATGATTTGTATCGAATTTCTAAAGAATGGTATCGATGAGAATTGTATCAGTGCTTTTTTTGAATTTCCTTCGTTCAGATGAGCTTATCTTCCCAGCAGAGCATCACGTACACGAATTGTTTGATTCTCGAGCAGTCGCGTTTCTCTCGTAGTTTCCTCCTGGTCTCTTTGAACTCGCGCCATGAAGCCAGTTCTTTGGGATTCTTCGGCCCCCAGTCCGGCGAAGGTACGAAGGCGGATTTGATCATCTGTGAAATTTAGTAATTCACTAAAATCTCAATTCGAGATAGTTAGAGTCTCGCAGCATTGAAGCCCTTATCCCCACTTTCCTGATCGCTATCCCCTCCACTGCATCTCCACCATATTGAAATTTGAGTGGAGGGGGTAACTAGCGGTGAAGAAAGTAGGGGCAAGGGCCGCCAGTTAGCCCCTGTTACTAAGAAATGTCTCGAAGAACTGAGATTCAAACTTTCTTTACTATTATTATTCTTTGTCATTCGTTGCATCACTTTCTTTCTCTTTTTTTTTTTTTTATATGAGAAGACAATCGTACAAACCTCAACAGGGGTTAAATTTCTTTTCGACATCATCGTGTAAATCATCCAAAAGGGTACTTGCAGTATACCAAACGCGCAAAGTGTCCATCCAGCCGCTGTAAATTATGATACACTTGATAAACTTCTGCTTCTCTTTCAATATTCTGTAAATATTCAATATTCAGTAATTGTGCAGCAAATATTTTGTTGTCTTCTGCGATTAGTGAAAAAAAGTTTGTTCCATAATTATAGTGATACAGTAGCTACAGCTTTGAATTAGAACAATAAATTGGAACAACCTTCGTACGTATGTCATTTTACATACAATTAATGATAAAAATAAATATTAGTACAATTATATTTGAAACGTAAGTCAATACTAATTTCGACAAAAATACTCGCATTTTTTAAGCTATTAGAAGAAAAATCTGAAGCCGGATCATATTCGTCGGATCGTTGACGTTACCATCAAGTGTAAAACATGGATTTGTTATTTAACTAAATAACTAAATCAAGAAAAGGAACAACAAATATAATGCAAGGATATAGTACGTAATAAGAATATAAGCATACAAGGATAATGATAACAATAACAAGGATAATACAAACCGTGTGCACTGTCAGGATACGAGATGTTACTGTAAGTCAGGGGCCTCAGGGTGATTATGGTATAAATTAGGATCACAGCCAGTAAAAGTGGGACAACGATTGCCCAGCAAATCCTCCAGTAAGCCGATGGCCTCTTCTTCAACATGTACTCCACGTCGTCCAAGAAGTTCTCCAAACCGTACACCCAGAAGATCCCGGTTATCTCTAGAGTAGCCAAGATGAACACTACGAACGATCCAGCATAGTAATCGACTAATTCCAGCATGAACTGACCACCCTGTATACACAAGAATAAAAAGATTCAAGAGAATTGTTACAAACTGAGAGAAATTCAAGAAAACAGAGACACGTAAGAATTATATGTATAATTGAAGGAAGAAATTGATGTATTGATTAAAATATCTGATGTTGGGAAAAAAGAAAGGATAAGTCGGTTAGGTTGCCAATTTATTATTAACGTGAATAAACTTACTGGCGTACAGTAAACAATTCCAGCAAGAAATCCAAAGGTAACTGTGCCGATCACAATGTATATGTGCCTCAAATTTGGGAACTGGTCGCTGATAATGGTGATGAGAGCACCGGCCAACGCGATAGCACTTCCGATCCCGAGGACGTAGAGCATTAAGAAGAACAGCACCGAGAAGAACTGAAGATTATTGAAGAAAAATCAATTGATTTCAATTAATTTAATGTAATTTTCAATTTCGATTACGTAATCCAATTTATCGATAAACGGCGGGAATAACTGGAATTATCCTTGCAACTACAATCTAATGATAAAAAAATGGAGAGAAATGACAGAGCTTCGAATAAAATAAACGCTTGTGATAAAATAAACAGAATCTGAGTAGACAACAGATGATGATTTAATGTTTTACTTTCTTGGTAAATCATTGCACTCTCTACGCTTCAATATGAAAATTATGGTTGCACAGCAATTGAACGTGCTCAGACTCTTAATCTGAGGGTCCAGGGTTCGATCCCCTGTTTGGGCGAAAAAAAAGACATTGTCCTTTAGGACAACAGCATGGGAGAGCTCTGTGTATAAAAAGGTCTCGGAGCTCTCCCAACGAGGACGACCATCGTGAAGGTCTCAGTCGATCAAAAATCTGACACTACCTGGGTCTTCCCTTAAAGACTCAGGTGTCTTATGAAGATTTCCTCCACTTAAAAAAAAAAAAAGATTCCTTACCTGAGGTAGAACAGTAAATTTCGCAATGGCATCTGGATATGAGACGAAAGCAAGACCGGTTCCACCGCGGACGACGTTGTTGACATCCTCGGTGCCCAGTTCGTGAGCTAAATTCCCAAGGATACCAAAAATGGTGAAACCAGCCATTAAACTGGTGAACGTGTCCAGCGTGGTCACAACTATGACATCTCTGAAGCAAGACACAGGTAAAAGGAAAAATGTAAATTTGACGCTGAATTTTTCTACGGGTTAAATTCGGTCATTTATGATAAAACAATAGTGCTTTGGTTGCTTGGTTAGCGTTGGTATTCACTAGAGAGGAAGAATTCTAAGAGGTGGAAATTTTAATGGATATCCGGGTGATGGTGTCTTTTCTTCTCGAGCAACGATTTTAACTTAGCCTTAATGAAAGAATTCTTGTAATTCCTGTTTTTAATTTATCATCTCGTTCCGTTTTATAGGGGACTGAAACGTGCAGAAAATCTGCAGGAAGTGAAGTGATTGATATCAATAAAGTAGGATACTCTAAATTATCATATTCAATAGTCAATTGAAACAAAGGAGATTTAAATAGACAAGTTACTTAACTAGATGTTTTGCAATCTTATTTCTTAATATAACTTTAATATAGCTTTTTTTTTTAATATCTGTTGATCAAAGAGTTTGTCTTCATTTCCAAGTTACACGTTATTTACTTATAATTCCTTTTGTTATCGAATTCCAGATGAAGAATTGATGAAAATGAAAATAATGAAAGAAACTGACAACCAAAAAGAAAACCAAAGAGACTAATAGAAATCATTGCTGGTTGTTTCTAACGGACCATCGTTTTATAAAAAAGAAAAAAAAATTAAGAGAGAGAGAGAGAGAGAGAGA
>CAJDYZ010000213.1:9384-19866 GCA_903986555.1 Heterotrigona itama
CCAGCATTATAGCAACTCTCCTCTCCTTTGGTTGTGCAGGTGAACCGCTCTCTTACTCGTCGAACGTCCGGCGCGCGTGCCATTCATCGCATCGATTAAGTTTACCGTGGAAATATTTTTCCAACGCGAGAAGAGAGACGTCCATCGCGCAATTTCTGTCGGAGGCCTTTCGCCTTCTGATGAAACATCAATTCTTCGTCGTTTCGCTCATTGAAGGGGGAGGGTGGCCCACGCAACTCGGTCGTTGCGTCTTTCAGTGGTTGACTCAAAAATGATGAACTTTGCGCGCTTACAGAGCCCGCATGTTTTTCAGCTTCTAGCTCGTCGTTAAATCGAAATTCGTTCGTAACGAAAAGAACAGATTAGTAATTCCACGGATTTTTCAACAGACATTTAAACTCGATCATCGACGACTGTATTTTTCGAAGAAATCTGCTTGCTGATCGACGAACTTCCTGGTCGAGGGCAATCGATAATCTTAATTAAATGAAACAACCTCTGTTTCTCGCGTCGCGGAAGGCGTTGAAATATATACCGCGCCAGTAGGGAATTCCTCGCAACGACTAGGAATACGTAATTACGCGTACGCCCGGGCAAATTAGTTTATTACTGCGAGCGTCGGTAATTTTTACGGGGCAAGGAATGTGGGCCACGTTAATGAAATTTGCGCCGAACGTTTAAAAACGTCCGGCTCGCAGTGCACGTGCCCGCGCAGACCTCCACCGCCGAAGCGGAAAGGAGAAGGATAGAATCTGATTAGCGTATGCCGCAGCGCTACCAGCCAGCGATAAATTATTCTCGCGGTTCCCGCGTTTGATTTAAAATTATTGCCCCAGTTTGTTCCAGGATTACGGGACACGAGGTATTACTCTTCCGAGCGCGGCTCTGTTGCACGCTAAACCGACCAATTGTTGTTTAACTGTAATATCCACCGATCGGTTTCTGCGTATTCGTCACGTACCGGCTATTTTGACGCAGAGGATATATTCGCAACGATATATTTGCGTGATGAGTTTGAATAGTATCGATTTCATCGTAATAATCCATGCCTGGAATAGTGATCTGTGAGAATGACAAATAACTTGAGCTTAAGATACAGCAGCTTGCGAAAGTAATTTGAACATTTATGGAAACTTTGCATACAATAATACAATAATGTACGTGCAAAAAATGCATACTTTAGTCGTGTTTAAAAATTATACGAATTAATTATTTAGCTTAATAAATAATTAATTTATTATATTAATTAATTATTTATTATTTGTAATCTTCTCTAGAAATAGAATACGTTTAATAATTGATCCTTCCTCGTATATCTATAAAAGTTTATCCTCTCTCGTATATCTATAAAAGAACATATTCATGACAAACACGTCTTTTGCATTAATTATACGTTTAAAGTCGTTATTCATGCAATGTATCAATTATTTGTTACGTATACGCTTTCAATAAATATCGTGCAGCTTTTATATATATATATATTTCCCGATTGGTTTCAATTTTTATCAATATAATCACCATTTATATCATCATTATAAAGTGCTGATACATTCGTAACGCATTCATCACTTATCCATATAATTTCGCAAAATCTTCTATATAATTTCGTAAGCCATTCTACATAATATTAAAACGAAACAATAAAATATTGCTTTAATTCCAATGTCAATCATTAATCATATTGATATTTCAACATTATGATAACCTGTATCTCTTCGGTGGAACATTTGAGAAACAACTGGTAATTCCTTCTTCGCTCGATCATTAATCGATAAGGATCGCCTGGTGATGTACCAGCGAACTTGTTGAGCGATAATTTTGTTTTGTCGAGGGACAACAAATGATTTCTTCGGTATCTCAATCATTTTCATCGATACACCTGGTGGAAAAACCGCGGACCGACACTTAATCCTTCATCATTGATCATTGCTGAGTTTTACTTGCAAATAATTAGCATCGACGTATCGGCTCGATGCGTCATCCTTAATACAGCGTGTTAACAGTTCCACGTGTGTGCTAATTACCTTCTACAAGATGCTTTCGAATCGATTCTACCGCTTCCAATCTTTCGTTTCGCGAAAAATCACGAAACGATTTATTACAAGAGAACTTTCAATATATTACGAAAAAGAAATCGAATCAAGCGAAGAAAAAGGAAACATTTTTGTCTATTAACTTTATACGCGACGAAGAAGAAGAAATTGGCGAGTAAGTAATTTTTAAAGACTGAAAGCTGCTCTCAGCCTAAGAAACAACAAGCAACTAAAATAAATGACAACAGAATTTTTATTTTTTTCGCAACTTGCCACCAAAAGTTCAATCCGACGGAGAATTAACGTTTCGTTCGTTGCAAATTTTCCTATAAAAAGAACAATTGTTTAATTAATACTGTTCGAGGCAAACACTTTGGAAAGAAAAACATTAAACTGCCTTGCGCGGATCATACGGACAAACATTGGAAGGAAATTCGTTGATAAATTAAGTGTTTCCACCACTGTGAAGGTACAAAGATTGTTCACTCGTAACCGGGTCGATTGATCAACACGACCAAAGCACGGCGTGTAAACGCGGTCACCGGCGAAAGGGATCAAGGGAAGAGAGAGAAAAAGAAAGGAGAGAGCAATGAAAAAGAAAAAAGAGGACGATCGTCGAGATCAAGCAAACTCCCTTTGCCATCAGAGTCGAATCAAAAGTTACACCGTCGGTAATTTCCTGCTAACTACAAGAGGAAGCGAAAGGTGTGGGAAGGTGTGCATTGGTGTGCTTCCGGCCGACAGATTCGCGCGCGTGCTCTTCCCCTCTTTCTTTCTCTCTTATTGTCCGACGCCGAGTATCTGTTTTCCCTCTCGTCCTCAACGCTTTCACCGTCGCAGTTGCTCGTTCGAGAGGTCCACTCTCTCGATAAAACGCGGCTCGCGAAGCTGATAAGTAGCGCTCTCAGCTCTCGTTTGATTGCATTACCTCGTTTCGAATTCAGATTCGAGCGCATGATTCGTCCTCTGTTTCGCGCTTTCCCTCTCCACCCGAATTCTCCATTCCCACTTTGAAGTGGCCCTCGAACGCCAGCCCTTCCGGGACATCGGTGAGCAACCGAGCCCTGAGGAGAGGAAAGAGATCGCGGGGATCGAGCAACTTCGACGGATTGTCTCGCGATCAAGACGCGAGTACCACCGACAACAGTGTCAAAGAGATTCTGGACGCTCGATGGATTTTCACGGCATGAACGTGGACGTATCGATACCGGACCGATCACGGTCTGCGAGGCTATTCCGCATGATCGACCAGGAATCTCCAAACAGAGGTCGGAGTTGACGGCACGATGTAACCCGTCGAATCGATCACCGCCTCGCGGGATAGCTATTGGTTTCTCGGTGTGTCGTTCCCGAACCAGCGTTGTCGATGAACGAATCAAAGTTTCGCAGAGGTCACAGCACGGGAAACAATGCAGGAATGAAGGGGATAAGTTTAGCGAGGCAAGTTAGCGGAAGAAGCTTGTCGGAAGTCTGTTTCTAAGAGAAACTTTGCAGGAATCGTATTAAAGACTTCGCTGCCTCGTCAAAGCCGCCTCTCCCTCCCCTCTCTCTCCCTGGTTGCAATCCCTCGAGCAAGAATTGAAATCGAACAAAAATGGCACTTGTAGCTATACGTCGGCGCATGTGGGAGGACGTAAAAATTTTCAATATTTTAATACGTCTTGAGATACATTAAAACAACTGCAGATGTTGGGATTTATGTTGCAGCGTGTAATATTTCTGTATTGTAAATTGGTATTCCTTTTGTGCAACAACTTCAGAGAGTTAAGTAATCGTCACAAGTTTTCGATAGAACAAACTTCGTACGTACGATTAATTTTTTTTCCTCGTGATCGATAAGTGATACGGAATTAAAAAAAAAAAGAAAGAGAAGAAGACACGTAAGAAAGGGATAGCGAAACTCTGCAACTTCTTAAGAAGTCGGCGGTAATCTCGAGAGCCTGAGCACGATATCGAATCGTCAGCGTCGCGGAGGATCGCGGCAAGAAACGATAGAAGAGGAAGCTAACAATTCCACGAGAAGGTTTTCGACGGGGAAAAGGCAAAGAAGCGACGACGAGGGGTCGAACGTGCAGGACACGCGGCCGTAAAGGGGGTTGCAGATGGCATCATTGGGAGCTTTTTATTCGCTTGTCCTACACGTTCGCGTTTCTCTTTTACGAGCTCTTCTTTGCCCGTGTCTCCTTCGAGAGAGGAGGCGCTACGTATCACGTATTCGTTTTCGTTTGTGTGGCTCGCGTCGTCGTTGGCGAGAAGAGGAGGCTGAGGGGCAAGGGGCATTGCAGGAAATTTACGATCGCGTGATCGATACTTGGAACGAGGCGGCGAAGACCTCGTCAACTTTGCTCGGTTAGCTACCGGATCGGTGAGAACTTCTTCCACGATTCCGCTCCTCTCTTCCTCTCTTCTTCTCCTTTCTCAGTTCCCTCAGACTGAAAGAACTTTTTCAACGAGCTGATATATATTTAAATTTGCCAGCCGAGAGATGTAACGGCCGGTATAGCGAAGGATATTAATATTTTGTAAACGTCGACGACCGTTATGCATAAAGAAAACGCACCACGCCGATGCAAAGAGCAGTTGCGAGCTACGAGTGTTATTTATTAATGCCGGAACGAGCAGTACGATTGACGGAGGATCATCGGAAATAATATGCAGCACGGCGTTTCAAAGTTTCCTTCCCTTACGCGTGGAAAGAACTCCAAGAGGCTTTCGACTCGGCGAAGCGAACCGGCGAAATTCCCTTTTTTTCTCCTCGCACCATCAAATAAGGCGATCCTAGGCGAGCGTCGTTTTCCTAACACAGCGGTGTTATTAGCGCTCTCCTAGGATCCTTCCCAGACATCTTTGATGACAGAGATTACAAGCGAGGAGACAGATATCCAGTTAATTAAATCCCCGCCACCTTCGTCTTCCCCGTGGCGCGGTTCTTGAGAAAAGGGACTGGCTTTCGAAACGTCTTTGTCTCTGCGGAGGCAACGCGACTTGGACGTCGGGTGTGGTGGGTCCACGATCCTTTGGACGTCGGGGAGCGTACACATCCGACAGGAAAGTAGCTACAAAGAAAGAAAACGTCGGAATGAAGAGCCAGTCAGCGGCAATCCTTTCAAAGAGACCGAAACTTCGACCCCACCTGTGATCTCTGACTCGATCCGCTGGAAGTCTCCTGTAATTGGGATTACTGCCGATAGACAAGACCGGTCCCCGGCTTCTCTCCCGTTCCCTAAATTCTTTTTCCACGTCGAGGCCCCTGAATGACTTCACCGAGAGAGGATAGAGAGTTGGATGTATTCGACGACGATAACCATGATCCGCGGCAACGAATTCACGGAAATCGATTTCGATCGCCGTCGCAAGCGAGAGTTTCATCTCGGTGAGGATTTACAATGACACCGCGCGATTATCGCGTCGATTCCCCGTCACCGAGACCACTGTTTCACGTTTCGAGTGGTAAAACAATCGGGATTACATTTCATTGTAATTAGACGCGCACAGGGCGAAGAGAGTAGTGAAGAACGAAGAGATGGTGGCGAGCGAGGTGGGGAAATTTATCGCGGCTAGCGCGAACCGAACACGATCAAGGAGGCTCGAGATCGCGGCGATAAGTGGAATTACACCGTGCGCGACAGACGCCGCGGAACGATATCGACCTGGGGACGGTTGAGTGAACTGCAGGTGATCGCTGTGTTTTTTCTCAGCGACGGTGAATTGTTGGCTGTTCCCGCTCCGCGGTAGTGTCGCCGAGCAAATTCTCCCGAGCAAGGGGAAAAAATAATATTCGTCCGATAAAGCGACTTCCCGTATGGCAATAAAACGAACAGCGCCGTAAAACGCGTGGCGTTATATTTGCTTGCAGCGAGTACTTTGTATTGTTTACGGGTCGTAGCTACACGCCGAAGCGGCGGAATTGTCGACGGGATGTTGAACAGCGGGGACACCGGACCGTCTGATACGAGCCGTGAAACCGCGCTTCGCATCCACCGCGACTTCATTATGAAAGATTCCCCGCGGGAAAAAAAAATGGCGAAATTAGAAAACGAACACGTACGAGTTCCTCGCAGACGGGCTGGGCCGTTTGAATTTTTCATTTCGTCGCGTGTAAAGAATTAAGCTTTAAAAATTAAGGCGGACAAAACCAAGCAATTTAGTCACGTGACGCAATTTTTTTTTCTTTTTTTTTGGCCTCGCTTTGCTTCCTCTCTGTTACTTAATGCTTCGTGCTCGTTACCAACTGCAATTTGTGCACGGTACTTTCACGCATGAGCCACACGACTCGCAATCGCAAACAGAGACACGCGGGCAATCGTCGTTAACCGGCACTTCCTAAATCATTAAAATGATCGCCACGTATCCAGCGTACTTTACCATCCGGAACACGCTTCCCGATTACACTGTGTTCTAATTATCTTGATCCGTGGTCACGCGAATATTAGATTATAGTTTACGTTTGTGAGCAGTGCCTCGCACACTATCGGTAGTAATTGGGACAGCTTGCGACAAATCAACTAACTGACAGGCTCGCGGAGAGAATAGAGAAGAACGTTAGATTAGTCGTTGCGAGTATACATACCGTGGACTGCTGTGTCAAAGCGATCTTTATCCGGAAAATCAAACGCGAAATCAAAGAAGAAGCTTTCTTTGTGAAGCACTTGAGGTTTTTCGTGTCTGAAAAAAATTGTCCAAAGCGAAGAATCTAGCTTCGCTCGTCAAACTTACATTGCATCTTCCCCCTTGATTTATTTATTGAAAATAATCCGCTCCACTTAATCGTGGAGATTTCATTCGAAGCGCCGCAAGTGGGCCAAACCGAGAGAGAAATCTCTTTACCTCGACGTCAGCTCGCGAAGAATAACGAAGAACGAGCGATCGATCGGGCGATATCGCAAACAAGCATCCCAGACGATGCAACATCCCGTCCAACAACCCTCTTTCGACCGTCTCGACAAAGGCGAAGCCAGTAAACCTACTTACGTGGCGTACCAGCCAGCCGACACCAGTCTTCTCTTACTGTTCTCTGTTTCCCGTCGTCGGTTTACTTCCACGATTGTATCTGATCGAGTCGTTCCATTCAAAATCTGCCCCACTTAACCGCGCCGAGTTCTCATTCAATCACGGTGCAGCGCGTCACCGCGATGAGGAAACGTTCCTCATTACCGCGGACTCACTACCAGTGACACACAATAAAAAATCATTACTCGCCTCGCGACGAATGATTTCCTCCATCGAGAACGAGCGTGAATCGATCGATCCAGGCCGCGACGCCGCGAGCATACACGACCGCGTTGGGAGTAACACGCGGACCGAGGGTGCTTCACCAGAGTCCACGAAGGCCACGTGCGTGCAAAACAGGCAACATCGTTCTAATATATTCTCATTAGCCGGTGTTTTAATTAGAGCGCTCATTAATGCCTGCTACGATGCACTCGTCTCTCCCCTTTCCACGATCTAGTCTCTCCTTTTCTCCTCGAGTTCCCTTTTTCTCCGTGTCTGTCTCCTTCCCTTCTGTACATCCTGTCTACCCGTTCTTTCTCCGTACACGTTCGTTTTCCATCTGTCCCTTTCCTCCCCATTCACTCGCCCAGAGACTTGCAACGAGCGATCAGAATTAATATCTACATAGTTGCTGCGCCGATACAGCACGCGAACAACCCGGCGACCCCCGGCGACGGTGTCACAGCCTCCACTTTATTTCCTTTAGCGACGCTCGCTTGTAGGGAGCCCCTCTCTCGTCGACGAGACGGTAATTAACATCGGCCCTTGTTCGCGCAAATCGTTAATCGCCTCGACGACGTTGCGAATTCTTTGCGTGTCCTTTTCCTGCGAAGCTTTCTAGTCGGGGTTTTTACTTCGAGTAACGAGTCCCAGACTTCGCGATTGGTAAATTAGAAACGAAACGAATTTGGACAGGCTGGGGAGGAATAACACGGACACACGTATAAGGCAGCGATTAATTAAGGGAGAATTAATTTGAATTATTTTAGATAATAGATTCTTTCTCAGAGGGAACAGAATTTTGAATCGGCGACGAACGAGGCAACAAGAACACGCTGTCGACACGCAAAACCGGTGAATCACGGTTTCGTGGCCGAATCAGGCCGGAGGTGGATCCTACGTCTCGTTCGCTTCCTCTTTTTCCCCCGGGAAGAATATTTTATGCAAACACGCGCGATGCTTCCCTTCGCAAGAAACGATTTCTCCCCGCGGCCGGTCGGGCGAGCGGAATTTAATCAAATTTTCGAAAACAACGAGCACTCGCTATTACCTCGTTCTACAGCCTCGATAATTATTCGACGAACCGCGAACGAACGGCCATCGTGCCGACTGGTTTTTTGTACGCACTGATTAAAAAATATTATCGTACGCGAACTTTCTAATAAAAAGTCATCCTCACGCGTGATATCTCCGTTAACAAAAAATATCTCTTTGCGACTGTCACTCAAAAGCCATCTTTGAGCGTGTTCTTTTTTTAGTAATCCCAGCAGCCTAACAACATAGATCGTGCCATATATTATTACAAGCTCGTTAATCGATAGATTGGGCGCTCCGGACCGGACGCGATAGCCATCATTCGTTCGCCTTGCCTCGAAATGATTTGACGTTTCGGCAACTCGTCGCGCTGGGCCCGGGCTACTCGTCACCCGGACTGATATCGCGGGCGTCCGGTTAAAAGATATGCAGAACGGACGCTGTCGCGGCGCGCGATCTGCTTTCGCTGTTACCTGGCCGGACTGGTTCGCTCGGCAGGCCATCCAGCCTGTCGTCCGCCCTAAATCAAGCCTAGTTGACGGACGCAGGACAGTCTGCGTGGAACTTGCGGGTCACCTGTCCACGTAGGCCACCCCACCGGCTAAATCATCGCCTCTCCCGCTCGTCCCTCCCTCTTCGTGGCGCGGCTGCCGCCTCACGCGTCCCACCCTCGTGATTCCCGCCGAACGTGGCGAGCACCGTGGAGCAGCACCGAGCTCTTCCCTCCTTCCCGTATGAGGAATAGCGCGGCTGCTGCTTTTGATTTAGCGGAATATGCTGCTGGCACTGACGACTCGCTCCCATTACATTCCCCCCACCCCACTCCTCTTGTGCCCCCGTCCGCCGATACACACCCCCTCTAGAAGCCACCCCCGATGTTGTTACCCGAGCCTCACCTTCCGTCTCGCCTCCACCGAGATCTCTAATTAATGGTCCGGCTCATTTCACCGACACGGATGCCAGGAAAAATTATGCCCTTTTGAATACAAATGAGATGAACCTTCGCCTCGACACGTTCCCGCCTTCTTTTTTTTCTTGCTCTCTTTCCGGTCATCGCGACGGATACGAGCGACACGTCTCCTTCGTTCGATGGAAATTTCTGACGTTCGAGGATGGTGTCAAGAAACGTTTCCTTTTTCTTTTTTCTTCGACTCGACTTTGTATTCTTTTCGCCACTTTAAAAATCGCGGATGTCGAGTTATTCGCGCGAGAGTTTACGACATAATAAATGAATAATGGTAATGGCGAGTTTTGGATGCGGTAGGTATCTGGGCATGACAGATAATAAATAAAGTTCGATGTTAAAGATTTGTGGGGTATTGTGGACTTTGCAGCAGTCGTGTTTTTTTTTCTTTTTCTTTATTTGTTTCGTTTTAAATTCAAATTAATCTATGCGTCAGTTTTTGTATATATATAAATAAGATCTGGAGCCTGGAAATTCCATCACAGATCATAGATATTTAAGAGAGATAGCGATTCTAATCTACACATCAACTGTAAACTATTTAAAAAGAATATTTGACAAGAGCGATAACTGCGATAAGAACTGAATTTAGAAATAATAACTTGCTGCTCTCAAGGATAGAATCGGGTCTCTAACATAATAAAATGGTGAACTACTCGCGTGGTGAAAACTTTGAAAGCTCGATGGAAGGGACTGTTCCCCGGTAGTTTGAGAAAAAGGACGACGCATTTTGAAATTCTAAATTCCCGACCTCTCGAACCGGGCGACTAGACGGCGGAGTCGAGGTAAGCACGCCATCCAGCACGCCACGGAACGGAAGTAAGTGGCGGAAGTTTCGCGAAATAGGTATAGCCCGTGCTGGATAACAAACAGTGAGAAGCGGTGATTTGTTCAAGAAGTAGAAAAGGAATGACGAAGAAGCAGGAGTGGAGAGACGAGCATGGCGGGAGACACCGCCGCAATTCCCATTCAAATTAATGCAAACGGTCTCCGGTGCCGAAAGCAAGATTACAGCCTTGCTTTTTTCTCCTTTTCGTAAGTTGGCGATGATGAACATTTGTGCCATGCCATTCTTCGAACTCGAGTGCAAAGAGTCTGCTCTCTTTACACGCGCGAGGACGCTTCCGAACCGGTAGTTTCCCTCGAGAGCAATGAATATGACGAGTGGGTCAGTTTGAACATTCTCCAGGTTGGAAATCTCTAGGAAACTGAACGCCACGCTGTTCTTTTTTTTTTTTT
>CAJDYZ010000230.1:0-10925 GCA_903986555.1 Heterotrigona itama
TTGAAACTTCTCGATTCTAGATTTCGAATGTCGATGGTTCAATAATAGCGATTTCTTTTTAGAAGAACGAAAGCTTGCCATTTACCAGTCGTGGTACGATGATTTTTGGGAAGGAAATTTCATAATAATAATATAATATATCTAATACATAATAATATAAAATCATATAATAACAGCGACTTTTGGAAGTATTTTCTTCTTTTTGTTTTTGGTGTTATTTAACAATTATTTGCGGAAGAAAGAAAGTTTCTTAAATATCAAAATTCAAGTCTTTCAGGGAAACAAAATGTGAACGTGTTAATTTCTCTATATCGTTGCCTTATTCTTTAAGTTATTTCAATTCAATTAACCCTGGCATAGAAATTTCTGAAGCTTCTCTCTGAGAGCTTTAGACTGTAGCATTCGCTTTTTACACGCGTTACAAGTTTCAAATTTGATTCCCTCATCGGTGATTCCATCAGTTTCCAAAACGACGAAAGAACAAAATCCAAACGGTGAAGTAGTTCCTCCTACAAAGGAAAGAAACGAATTTTAATCCACTGGATTCCAATGGAAGTTTGAGAAAAGGGAAAAAGGGGGAGGGGGGAATTCGATTTGTTTTGAACATCTGTTTCCGGAAAGTCGAAAAATCGGCGTGCGGAGTTGAAAGCAGGCGTCGGAAACTGCTTTGAAACGTGAACGTGACACAAAGGTTTCGTTCCACCTTGTTTCGAGGTGAAGTTCTTTTAATGAAGAGGAAGCTAATTAAAATGTCCGTGAAGAGGCAAGGTTGACCGTGTACGTCGCGGTATAAACAAAAGTTTCCTTTTATCTGTTGGGAACAAAGGGGAGACAAAGTCGTCCCCTGGCGAAAGGGGATGTTGTTTTTCGTTGTGGTGAGATATTGAATTACAATATTACACAATGCTGCTTTTAATGGCCCTAATTTCCCGTGACAAATATCATCAGCTATCTTGACCAAACTCTTCCATGTGAAAACAGCAACAGTACCTGTAACAATTTAATCACTGTAATGTAATAATTTCCAGTCCAGTTTTGCTGTACCAATATTTCAAACAGTTAACGTTGCTTCTGTACGCTTCGCTTCCATTTCATTCTGGTTTTTTTCTTTTTCAAACATTTGAACAATTTTCCCAGACAGAAAACTTGGATTGTAAATCAAGAGACACTGTTGAAAATATCTTTCAAGAATTTAATCTTCACGACCAAGCTCCAAGTTTTCACGAAAATAAAATAACAACTATTTCCGTTGTATCGAGAAAGTTATAATCAAATCAATTGATGGAATGGAACAACGAATTGAGAAACTTGATTCGTCAAACCTTGAAGATGAAATTTAATGTTAAAAGATGTTACGCTCGTTCAAGGTTAAACCGATTAAAACATCCAAACAATACAATAATTATTTGCAAATATCTGTCAATCAATTAACCAGCGATTTATCAATGCTAGCAGACTAGTAATTTCACATTGAAGTTTTTTCAACATTTCGATGATGTTTTCATAAAACGCAATTTTATTCGGATTTTTCGAGTTTTATTTTTGACGTGATTGCCAGGTTTGCCCTTTGTTAGCGGAGGGAGAATTTATTTGATCGGTGAGTTTATTGGGCCGGGCCGCTCGGATTAATTGCCAAGTAAAATATGGAGGTGTAGCCCAGACGCTTTGTGCCGGCAATATCTTCTGCATAAAGGAAGAATGTACCTTTAATTGCGCTCGCCTCGATGTTTAATATTCCCAAATATTCCTTCAGGAGGAATTTGCATAAACAAATATTCGACTCCCCTTGTCTTCTTTGCCCTCTCTCAACTTTGACGATGATAAAATTATTGATTTCATTCTGGAAAATATATTGTTTAACAAAAAATTTAAGTCCAATTTTATCATATAACATAGAACAAATTTGTCCGCCTTGATCATAAGATTACTTTATCATTGGATATTTATGGTAGTTTTAATACTAGAACTGTGGTCAAAATGATCGATTTGTAATTTTTCAGGACAAATTTGTAAAATATATGAATAAAAGTTTCGCATTGTTAACACCGGTATTATTTGAATTTCTTTTCACTCGATTTTTATAATTTAGTCCTCGATAGTTCTAGTATTGGTCAAAGGTGACATATGAAAATGAATTTTCCTGAGATGGTAGGAAAATGCTCTTAAATCTTCTCTTTGTATACAACACTGAGTCTCGTTCCTTTTCCGTCGTAACATAGTTGCAAACTTGTCGGTATTTGTAAACTTAAGTGGCCGTAACTTGCAAGTTACTTCCCGTTCAAGTCGATTCGTCGAACTATCGCGAAATTTATCTCGCGAGAGATGAGATAAATTTAATGGTCGCGTCGCGTTGCCTGAAAGCGAACAGACCAACGTGAAACACACGCGATTAGCTCGTCGTCCGTCTTCGGGGAGGTTCAAAGGAGCGCGCGAAACAGAGAGAAAGAGAAAGAGAGGGGAAAGAAAGCGGAGGAGAGAGAGGGATTTAGAAACGGGAAAAAAAAATAAAAAAGAAAGAAAGGAAAGGGAAAAAGTTAGGAAAGAAACGCGAGAGAGAGAGAGAGAGAGATTGGAAAAGGGGATTGCGTCTCGTTATGAATGGCGCGAAGGGGGGAGGGAGGGGGAGGGGGAGAATCTGGGTCAACCGGCGGGCGGAAAATCGCCGGTTACGGCTCGGTTGCCGACCGACAGATATTAAAGGCCCGACGACTAGCGTCGTCCCAGAGTCTCTTAATGCCTCTTAATTAACGTCGACGAGAGGTTCGCTCGTGTGCATCCCTTTACCACCTTCCGCCGCCTTACCCACATTGCCACCTTGCTAACAGCCTGCGGAAATTGCCGCGGTTACGCGTCGTCAGCGAAAGAACTACGACCAGACGAGTACATTTTCTGAGGGGAGAAAGGAAAAAAAAAAAGAAAGAAAGAAAAACAAAAAAAAAGAAAAAGTCGCGATTATTCGTAGCTGCTTCCGCGAGTCCGCCATTTTGGTTCCATTTTGGTTTTGAGTGGAAGAATTTGTGGAACAGGCGCTGGGATCAAATAGCACGTATGAAAGTAGCTCGTAAAATAATTGTTTCGATGGAAGATTGCAACTTCTGTAAAGGGAATTGCAAATTCTGCAAAGAAAAGTGAAAAGAATATCGCACGACACTACGGTGTCGGTTTTGAAACACGAAGCCTCTACTTTGACGATCTTGACCTCTGCTTTCTTCTTAGTAATTTTCTCGCGTCGCACAGAATGACGAAATAAAGTACTTTTATCTCGTTTTTGGTTAATACGTGGATTACGATTTTTCGTCGGATGTATGAACAATTTTGTGAGTGATCGTATTAGGGAAATTAGGCGATACTTTATTCGATCCTTCAAGAATCTTCAATTCCGCGTAAATATTAAAATTTCGCTAGCTGCCCAAAATTTGCTCAGGAGCAAAATTAAAGTTCAGATTAACAATCTCCGACAGTCGTAAATCTCGAAGAATTCCGCTCTTCCTAATTAGATCAACTAGAGATTTCAAATATTCCCTAAAAATCCAGATGTGCGTTGAGTTCGACAGGAAATTCGAAGTTTCGCCCGAACATTACGATTTCACATTAATTTCTCTGGAGATCAAAATTAATTCCGACCGGGGAGAGGGGAGAAAAAACGAAGTGTAAAAGAAAGAGGGGGAAAAAAGAACAAGAAGAAGAAGAAAAAATTACAGGAAAAGAAACGATCGAGGGGAGGAAAGAACGTTTGTGAAAGAGGCGTGGGAGGCGGGGGATGAAAGGAATCGCGCGAAGAAACGCGAGGAACAAAGGTGGGAAAATGGAGAAGCACAAGAGGGTGGAAGAGGATGGGGAATAAAGCGGAAAAACGCGGCCGTTCGCCGCAAGCTCAATTTCTACGGAATGCGAGCGGCGCACGATCCACTTTTCTACTTTATCGTTCAAGAGAGACTCGGCCGTTTAAGCCCTGCCGGCTCGATCGACAAGGAAATTTCTGCACGAGTTCCCTGGGATTATGTTGTTCCCGTACTCGTAAATTCGCCGGCTGTACTTTAATAAATTCCTAGGGACCATTCACCGCCCTCCCCCCTCCTCCCCTCCTCGATACTTGCGTTGCGCTTCCGACCGACCGCGTGTATGTACCTTTACGTCGTAAACGATTCCTCGAATGGACATTCCCCTGTTCGTCTGGTAAACGGAGACCTGCGAATATGAATTTGCCGGGTGATATTTTCGTGGAGGGGCGGCGAGAAGGGAAATTTACTTTACGTTGAAAGCGGGAAAAGTGGCGGAACAGTTTTCGAAGCTGTTGGTATTCGGTTGGATCGTGAATTTTAATTCGTTAGACAATGTTCGGCATGGAAAGATAAAAGAAAATAATTTCGTTGGGAAGATATTTTAAACGAATATAAAAAGGAATAGAAGGGAATATATAATTTTTGCGGGAGCGATATTCCAGTATTCAGTTGATTAACTTATTAGACGACCTTCCAAAGACATGGAAATATGGTGGAACAATTTTTAATAAGAAAAAAACAGATTCAGTTCCTTTCTAAAGAAATATAATAGCAAAATGAAAAGGACAACAATTTCTGAAATTCTTAGTATCAGTAGAATTATCTAGTTTATTATTACGAATATCGAGTGACATTCTAGTATTTAATCGACCGATATATTCTCACGATGCACGTTTCACGAATATTCCAATACTCGCGGCCTCGTTTAATCGAGAGCCTCCACTACCAAGAAGAACCTCCAAACCAAGTGAGAAATTGCGTGAACGTAGAGATGGTTGGCCTGTAATTTACCGGTCGTCGTCAGACGATCACAGTTCAGCAACGTAACGTTTCAAGCAACGCCACGAAAGTGTATCGGGGATCGATTCCAAGTGGCGTGTGGCCGTGTAATACAGGAACGTCGTGCCATCCGTGGACCTAGAATTCGCCACGAGGATCGTGAAATCCTGTTACAGACGACCTCGGCTGGTTGGCCATTTAGCGAGACAGACGTTCCGCCCATGGATTAGAGACCTGGAACGACAGGACGTTTGACTCGTGAGACAATCTATCGTCGGATAAAGGCGAAAGATAAGAGCAGAGGGAAACAAAGGGGGCAGGGGCAAAAGACGTCTCCGTCGGAATCCACTTTGCAGACGGATCCCGGGGAATTTTGAATGTCACGTGCAAGAAGCAATGGATCCAGTCGTATCGACAACTTCGACTGTATTTATGGCTACAAGCTGACCGGTATGGTTCGACTACGGAAGCCAGGACGCGTGCAGGGATACTTGAATTTATCTTTCGATCGCGTTGGTGAGCCAACAGTTAGTTTTGTAGGCAGCAAGTGGATCGCCTCGTATCGACGTCTATTCCTCCGAAAGACAGTTTGTAGTTTCGTTTGTAGAAGAATTTGCATTTTTTAGAAGAAAAAAAAAAAGATATTTCGTTTCTTCCCTTTTGATATGAGGATCTTTGTTTGTCGTTGGTTTCTTGGATGATGGAGTAATCTAGTTTTAGTAAAATGTTCAACGACAACAAGCTATTTCAATTTTTCTAATTTACGTCAACAATCTGAGACACAATATTTTAGGAAGCAACGTTACGTTTATAAATTACCACCAGTAGTATCTGTATCAAAATGTTCTGCACATGAATTGTTACAATTCAGTGATGAACACAACTACGTTAAATATTAAATTAATTTGAAGAAAAGACCTGTACCATTTCGTTAAATACCCGTCGAATTTGAAAAACAGATTATTCCTCCCAAACGACTTCGCTAATAGCACACAATCTTATCATATAATTCACCCATCGATAAGATGCACGCATCGACTATGTCCGTTGGTAACGAAACAGAGGAATACTCGCAAACAGCCAGTGGTAAACGATCCATCAACCTGGAACGCCTCACCGCTTCGATGAAGCCAGCGTAACGCCAAAACAGCCGCCGCGTCTCTGCCAAACTCGATCTAGCTAGTAGTCGCGAATGACTCGCCATTTCGCTGGGAATTTAATTACCCCTAAATTCGATTGGACGAGTATTTAACACCAGAAACCGGCGAAAACGACGGCCACAGATGGTGCACGTCGGTTTGCTAGAGAGAGAGTGGAGAGTGGCTGCGCCAGAGCATTTTTGAGCGGAGTGTCGCGCGATTAAGCTCGCAATACGGCGCTGCGGGGGTGAGTCGTTAACGTCGAGGATTCGTAAACTCCCCGCCGGGGATTTCACGGGGGTTTGGGGGAAATTTGCTCGCTTAAAGTCCGCCTGTGAACGGATGGACAATTGTGTCAGCGTCGAATGTTAAGACGCGCCGAGTTTAGTTTTCCTTTTCCTTTCTTTCTTTCTTTCTTTCTCTCTTTCTTCCTCTTCTTCTTCTTCTTCCTCCACTTCTTTGCTTCGTCGCGTGCTTTCTCTCTCTGTGTCCTGGATTTGACTGGCTGTGAAAGAGGAATTTTCTCGAGGAATTTAGGCTAAACTGTCCATCGATGGACGTTGCAGCGTTTCATCTGAAAAGTTCATTTCGTTTAGAGTGAGAATAAGAATTTATTTATCGTAGTTTACTTCGTACGTTAGGATTTGCAGTAACCGATGTATATACTTATTTGGAAACGATGGACTTTCTTCGAAAAAACATGATTCGTGCAGGTTAATGTTTCTTTTGGTAGAAAATATATTACATATGTCCTTACAAAACTATTAATAGATTATTAAATTCACACAGGACATTCAATTTCCGCCTTTGATATACGCATTCAAGTAATAACGTGAGTTATAATTTTATTTGACACATATTTCGTGTATTACATATTACGCGCGAGAAGTGATTATATTCAAGATTTATTAATCATAATTTTCTCATCGACATAAATTGTTAAACAGCAAAGTAACGAACAAAGTAAAGTAAGTGGTTTGTAACTGAAGCAAACAACGTGTCCCCCTCGCGAGACACCGTTCCTCAACGGAACATCGTCCGCTTTCTCTGTTCCCAATTTAAATTCAAATTTTCCCGCCACTTCTTCGCGAGACGCTGCGACTACACAGTCAATTTCGCCGATCTTCGAAAACTCGATTCTCGGCGCGGCTGAGCGAGTCTACATAAAGCTATTTAACCAACAAGATATATCAACGCGGCGGGAATCTATCTATGGATCACGCGCAATACAATCCGCTATTAACTGCAGTAAACTCGCGGGAAATTGGTCGGCCAAGTTTAGTTATGTGATGATGAAATCGGTAAGACGGGGCAGGAAGTTGCGCGGCCGGCGGAAGGGAGACGGTTGGGATCAATTTTGGCCCAGGGCCATTCCAGCGTCAAAATCGCTCGAACGAAGTGTTGAAATCACGCTGCGACAACACGCTGACAACGATATTCGTGACGCACGCCTGCCTCCAGTTTCTATTTCAAACGGACGAATCCAGTTTCACGAAGGTTTCCAAACGGTGTCCACGTATTTACGACTCTGTTGTTGTCACGTGAAGTTCATTGAGTGCACTATAGTACAGGAAAAGAAAAGTTTATCCGCAGCTGTCATAGATGAGTTCTACACCCCCGATTTGATGAAAATATATGTGCAAAGAAACTTTACTGCCGTAAAATTGACTTTGACTTTGAATTTCAAGACCAAAAGAAAATTTTTTTGTTTTTCTTTTTTGCATTGTATTTTAATCATCGCGACCTAATGGTTCTCTTGAAAAATGGCAAACATGTTTCTTGATCATTTAACACGCGGGCGCGTGGGTTCTAACAGCGACTTTATGATTCTGGACGCGTGGATGTCTATATTACATAATACTTATATTTCGAATATTAACATTTGATTATTTAGGCTCACACGGATGCTACAACTATGATCAATCAAACGTTAGCGCAACCTAATACCGAAAATTACGGCCTGGACCATAAAGTCGCTGTTAGCACGCACGTGTCTGCAGTATTAAATGATTAAGAAAATTTTTTGCCATTTTTCAAGAAATTCAAGATCAAGGTCAATTTTACGGCAGATTCTTTACATGTATCTCCGTCAAATTGAAGGTGTAGAATTCATCTACGATAACTTTTCTACTCGTAGAAACATTATAAAAGTCGTGTCTTATTCATTTACAGTCGCTCGTCGAAAATATCAGAACATGCACAGATATCTTTTACCAGTCTATCATGTATGTATTATAAAGGTGTATCTTGATTTTACTAACTAGAAAAATCATGGTGAAGAAACGTTGTTGAGATTCGTTTGCAGTTTCTCATGTCAAAGTGTCAGAACGCTTATAAAAGTATTTAAAAATATCACAAGGATGTATGAACATGCTATTTATTTGGAGATTCATTATCAAACAATTACATAGCAAGGCGATGGTAATTAACGAAATCACGAGATCAAATTCACAATTTAAATTGATCAAGCCCCGAACAACAGGGGGATTTGATCAAATAATGTAGGAAGAAAATGTAGGCAACCGCTCGAAACAGGATCACATTTCTAGATAATTCAGGATAATGAGCTAAATATTGGGAAAACCAGGCACAGTCTATTTAATATGGTAATATTTGTGCTGAATGTTTAATCAACTCCCGGCCCGGTCGAGGCTTCTAAAATATTATACTAGTGAATATCAATGTTATTTGAACAAACAAACCATAATATGTTATAATTAATAATCCTCTGTTTCGTGGCAAATAGCATGTGTACACGCTGAATTTCAATTCTGTATCTATTAAAATTCGTACACGGCGTGTCGTTCTATGCAATATTCTGACCTGATATCGTATCGTTTAGCATACTGCGAGCTCATCGAATGAAATTGTCCGCGCAGACAATTCCGTTGTGCTTTAAATGGCGGGCGATATCTCTCTAAATTTCATTCTACTTTGTTTCATTTTATTTTATATCCTAGTTAACCAGCTAGTCAAACTTGTCGCGAAACGGTTATTTCGCGTCGTGTTTGCGACGTGCGTCGCGCAACATCCGGGAAAATATCGCGGAAGAATATTTTTCTGAACGTCACCGGTTGTTTGCTTGGCTTGTTTTTGCCCGGGCTTGGACGCCATGCCAAATTCGTTTGAGTTTCAAAAGAATTTTCAAGCCTGTTGATCCGCAGTTTTTTTTTAATTTCGAGTGTTAAAAAATTTTTTAAATTATCGAGTGTTAAAACGAGTTAAATTTCTTCAGAGATTCCTTTCAAGTTCCATAAGAGAAATTTTGGAGTTTGGAAGTCGCAGAAACTCCAAAATTTCAAACTTTCAAACCTATGAATTCTTCGAGCTATCGAACTTTCAAACTTTTTAACTTTCAGATTTATATTCAGAGTTTTTCAATCTGACGATATTGTTAAATTAGGAAATTTCCAAAATTATCGAACTCTCAAAATTTCGGAATCTCTGGGTGATTAAATTTCCAAGTCCATAAATTTTCAAACCTCCAAATTATTAAACTTTCAAATTGTCAACCTTTCGAACTGTCAGATTTCCAAATCATCGAATTTTTCAATTTCTAAGATTTCGAAATTTTTATCGTAGAATTTACGACGAAACTCATAAATTATATATCTGCCAATTTTCGACAATTTCTAAAATTTCAATTAAGATCAACCAATGTCTAGAAAATTAGCAATTCTCTCGAAAGGATACCAAACAGCGTATAAACATATCTGCGATAAATCTAAAAGCTGTTTGGTCGTCGTGCCGGGGAAAACTGAAAATTTCCCCAAGCCAGAGGGGAATATCGTTCGAATTTTATTTCGTTTGGGAAGATAAAATGCGGGGAAAGGGACGTATCGTATCGCGAAAGAAACACAATAATGCCAGTGCCGAGGGAGAAATTCTACATTCGAGGAGGAAATTTATCGACGATGAAAGGCGATGGAAAATGTTTCTTCTATTTTTTTTTCTCTCTTTTCTTTTCCCTTTTTGTTTGTACGTGTATTTAAGATGGTTCGAAAAAGACGTAATTTCTCAAGTTTTTCAAATACTTAAAATACTTCCAAAATATGAAATTCCCAGATATATCAAACATTTTTTTTTATATTATCAAACAGTTACTTACTTAGTACAGCTCCAAGGAAACTCTATAAAAATCCATAGAAAAAAAAAAAAATCTCTTCTTTTTCAAATATTTAAATCTTTGTATGTTTCAAACATTATCAAACAATCATCTAACTACTCCCTTATACATTAATATAATTCATCAGCCATTCGATGCCACATTAGAATAAAATGGACATAGAGCTGATATAGTACTAACTTACTATATCTAAAAAATTCTATGTAAAAGCTAGGAACACAGAATGTTAGTTATTAAAATTATTGTTGATTGTTATTATTAGAGCTATCAATTAATCAAGAAAGTTTCAGGGGGATATTGCTTGAAATTCAATAAAAAGTAAAAAATTAAAGCACTAGAAATTAAATGCATAAAGGGGACATTTCATACTAACTTTTTTTTTTAATAAATAATTTAATGAAACGGATATTCGTTTTATTCTGATATGACACTAGATGGATTGATTGTAATATAATGTTTAGAATACCGTCTAATTATTTACTAATTATTATAATAAACTACAATATTATTAATAACCAGTTATTAACGTTAAGTCAACTATTCCATTTTTAATTTTCAATTAATAATATATATATTATGTGTTGATACTATTATTTGAAAATTTGTATAATTCTCCAATATCCCCTTATATGTTTCCCATATGATGCAAGGGAAATTTTACTCCCATTTACCAATCTGATATAAATTAAGCACAAAATAATGCACAACTGCTAAACTAAAATTGCAAATTCACTTAAGGATTAATTGATTATTATTCAACGCCATTAGCTCACGAAATTATTATATCAAATACTTAATTTTCAAATGTCCAAACGATCAAACTTCCAAATCCTGGATATATATATATATATATATATATATATATATATATATATATAT